>JANTPZ010091364.1:0-22479 GCA_025593235.1 Vachellia pachyceras
TGTAATCATTTTGCACCAAAAGAAAGATTATATGGTATAACTTAATGCACATTAACAAACCTTCAAAAGGATGAAAGGGAACAAAGAGAGGTGACTCTCCAGTTCTGCATGCGTAATAAGCTGCAGAAGAAGGAATAGAAACATATATTGCTAAGCATTGCTAGAAGAAAGACTCTTGTCAATGACAAGAGGTGTGAACACACACACTCGCGGAATTATAATACCCAGCTCATTTAGTGACAATATTGATTGAGAGCATACCTTGTGAATGAGATTGTTTCCTTTCAATATGTACAATAAAAGGGTTCCAAGTAATGGAATCTCCATAAGCATAGCGAAATTTCTGACTAAAATACCAGTCATGCGAGGAGCTGTAAGTTACAAGCCATGAATATTTTGTCAAAATCAGCTTCAAGTTGATAAGCTTGAGGAAACACATGCGAAGTGTCTCTTTTCGAGTCTGAGTCTGCGGGAGGTCGATTTCTGCTAGGAATGTCGAAAGATTTCTACGGGAGGGAATCTTGAAAGATTTTTAATTTTTTTAATTTAAAAGGGTATTTTGGTTTTGTCTATAAAAATCATGTTTCATTTTCATGCCATACCAAATGTAATTGTAAATTTCATATCCATTTCCATCAAAATCAATTTCACTGTACCAAACGGGCTCGGGCCCTTAATTATAGGGAACTGAATTATTACTAGAATATTCCTTACTTGCTCCCAAATTAACCATATATCTCTCCATTAATGTGATATTCAACAATAAATTAAATTCTAATTTAACTTGCATATTTAATTTGGCAAAAACCTAAGGCCATTAATTAACATCTTCAACAAAGCATCTTGGTTTTCAATTCATCTTGATACTAGCTGGTTCAATGGAGGCTCTCGGGAATTTCATCATAAAGGATACATCCTTAAATTTAAGGGTAAATGTGTAAAAATATTTATAAACTTCTATCAAAAGCGCATCTAGTATAATAAATTTCTCATAGGTATAAAAATAATATCTATGAACATTTAAAATAGAAGCAAAATTTTTGAAATTATTAAATATAACCTAACACTAATATTTTTTTGTTGTGTGGATCACATGATTTTTGCATATAATATTGATCGCTATTTTTTCACCACAGAAAAATATGTGATGCTAGGTATTTTTTTAGTAAAAGATTATGAATTTTTTCCACTTTAACCAGGAATATTTTATAAAATGAGTTAATATAGCCTTTTATCTCTTAAGTTTACGCTCATTTTGATTTTGGTTATTCAAGTTTAAAACCAATGATGTTAGGATGGTTGTCATCCAAGAGAGGGGTGAATTAAGTGTTTCAAAAATTTTCTATTCGAACCTCTATTAATCAAAATATCTAAATCATAAGTTAATTAAAACAAATAATGAAATTGAATAGAGTAAGAATGAAATTACTAGAAATTAATGAAGATAAAAGTAGGATGATCACACAACGATTTATCCTGATTCGGTTCTCTTTGACCTACGTCTAATCTTTAAATTTATCAACTATACCTTTCAAGTTTAACCCGGTGATTGGAAAACCATTACAACTGCATATTCAATATGGAAAGGGAGGAACCAAATCATTTACGGAAAAACTAATCCTGATCCCGCTTTTGTGATTAAGCAGGTAGAGATAATGGTACAATAATTCTGGGAAACGAGAGGGTTGGCAACAAGTGAACCCACAATCATCCCACAGCTTAATACCACCACATGATAGAAGTACAAAATGGAAGTTTCCATTAGGAAATTTTCTCATCAAAATTAATTTAGATTGTATCTATCAATCTGATTTTGGTAACACAGCTACCGCTCTTATGGTCTGAGACGCAAATAAAGGATTGTTAGATGGCATTGCCAAGACTGCTCTTGCTGATTCTGCTTTAATGGGCGAGTGACATGCAGTGTTCTATACTGTTGAAAATTAGCTAGATGATGTTCTGTTTGAATCTGATAATCAAATTCTTATCAAATATTTGATTGAAGAGCAGGAGACACCAGAATGTTGTATTTTTAAAAATATCCATATGTTTAGGAATTTGGGAAGGAACTACAATTTCCAGTATATTCCTAAAGAAGCTAACTTAGTAATCGATTGCGTTACTAAAGCGTTTTTTGAGGGGGATCATCATGTATATAGTTGACTGGACGACTAGACCGGCTCATCTGTTACTATGCCTTTTGGATGATGATTTTGTTGTAGTTGTCATAGATCCTGGTGGTTGATATAGTTTGTATTTCTGCTGGTGTTTATTGTTTTTCTTTTGTTTTTGTCAGACAATGTTCTATTTCTAAAGTAATAGATGACCCACTTTGACAAAAAAAGAGATTTAATTAACAATATATACCTGTGTGTATGTGTATATAATCCTTTTAAGTTAACCAGCTTTACTACTTCCAATTCTAAGTATTGATAAGACTTGTTTAATTAATTTAGCTAAACTAAAAGATTTGTCAAATTGACTATTTATTATTATTTAAAAATTTGTGTCAATTTCTCTAAATTACACCTATTTTATTGAGGTATTTGATGTGAAAAGACAGAATAAGTAAGAAAACTTGTGAATTAACATAGTCATGTGAAAATAATAAATGAAGAGAAACAACGTGAATTAAGATTCACACTCCTATATTTAAAAATAAACCACATCGAGAATGGATACAAGTTATGTGTGTCAAAGAAAAAGGATGATAGAAGAACTTTTTTCCCCCAATTGAAGCCTAAACCCATTCAAATTCTGATGAGTCTAAATGAGGAGTAAATAAATAAACAAATAAAAAGGGAAAAGGGGATTAAAATTTGGAACATAGCGGTGGTGGGTGGACGCGACATCTATAAAACGTAATTAAATTAATTAAAGAAAGATGGAAGCTGAATTGACAATATAACCGTTTGAAAATGCGGTGGAGAAGCACTTTTACGCAAATCGATGTAAATATGTGGAAGGGATTATCTCGTTTTATGAAAAAATACTGTTGAACGTGCGTTTAACTTTTGAAAATGTTATTACAAACAAACCCAATGATTACATTGAAAGTTGGATGGAGAGGGGGCTATGACTTTAATTAAGATCATATCTTATTCATTCGTTTTGCTTTTGTGTGTGTGTGTGTGTGTCTTTGTGGAAGGACAATTTAATATTGTGGCACTAGAAAATGTTGGACAATTATTAATGTGGAGGCACGACTACACCTACTGTGCAATTCTCACCTTTTAGAAGGATATCTTTGTTACTTTATAGAAAGATTTTTTTTTTTTGTTATTAAAAGTATAAGTTTGGATTAATACAACTTTTAGTTTTTTTCAAATTTATGCCATTTTAATTTTAGTTTCTCAAATTTTAAATTATGACATGTTGAAATAGAAAATATTTTATAGTGGCTTAAACATGCAGGATGTGTCATTGAAAAGGGTGGATTAAACAATTTGAAGTTTCGTGAAAAAAGGGAGATAAAAGTTAAAGAGAACATTTAATTAGGTTATCTATAGATTTAGTCCTCAAGCGAGCATCACAATAATGACGTCGTAAGATCCATATAGTTGACATTACATAATGTGATAAAGTGTGTTGTTGATTTTGTTTTAGTATTTAAAGTTTCGATCCATTTAAGATATTGTTTCTCATAGTTCAATAAATGCTTAGACTATTTTGTTTATTGAGGAAGCAAAGCCAACGTTTTAAAACTTGAGAACTAAAACCGAAATGACAATAAACTTGAGGAATTAAATGTTATATTAATTCTATAAGATATTTACACAACTTTTAATGTTTAATTAACAATTTTACCCCTTAATTAATACTCAATTATGGGGCTTTGTATTTTCCCTTTAATTCAAAACTATGGGTAAGGTTGAAAGTGCTTATAACAGTACTAAGTACTAGAGGTAGTATTTGCTATTTTCATTTGACTCTAATATAATCCATTTGGTTTTAAATGTTAGACCTTAATAACTAATTTTTAAATATTAAAAACTTGAGTAAGTAATTTATTTGTTATTATTGTGTCCAAAATATGTGTCACTTTAAAAACTTGAGTAAGTAATTTTCATATGTGTCACTTGCACTTTGAAAGAGAATTATTAAACAGAGTTAAAAAAAAAATTCCCTATGGAAAGAGTATTATTTAAGTGATCTTTGTGCCGCCACTTTCGGTGGGCTACAAAAACAACTAGCACTTCTTGTTTATTTTACTCCTTGTTGCATTATTATTCAATATAATATTCAGGTCAAAAAATATTCAATATAATATTCTTTTATATAAACATAAGTTTTCTTAATTTATTTTTTTAAATATTATGTATGGATGCTTTTTCTATAAGGTCCAAGAAATTTCATGTACTTGTTTTTTATATATTATTTAACTCATTCATATGAAGAGTTTAGTGGGGACTTCCAGTATATGATTTTATGCTTTTACTGAGGAAATTGAAATATCACATAATGATTTTTTTTAAAATAAAAACTGCACTTTGCAGCTTAAAAATTACAAACTGAACATCATAAAGGGAAAATCTAAATAATCCTCATGTTCTCATTCAACGAAATATATTATATTAGAATTAATGATAAATTACAATTAATTTATTTTGAAAAATAAGTAAAAAAAATAATCTTGTTTTTTCTATTAATAAGACATCATTGCATCTTGAAAAGTACATAAAAAAGAAAAAGAAAATGTACTGTATAAACAATCTTTCGATCATTCAACTTATGATTATTATGAGTATTTCATCTTATTGGTCTCTAGCAAAAAAAAAAATCTTATTGATCTAAATTTAATTTTAATGAAAAATAATTCGCATAAAGTCCGAAATTCTCTATTTTTTTGTCAGGGAATTGTGCCTTTGGAAATTGAAATTTCTGCAAATATAATATCGACAAAAAAAAAAGTATACACATCAAAATTTGTGTGGCCATGTCAAGAGATGTCAATGGAAAGGAGTATCCTTTCTTGTTATTTTAAAAAGCTAGGGACCATCTTGGCCCAAAAAATGGCTGGCTCATAAATTAATGTTATGGTTTAATTAAGAAATTACTTTTTCAAAAATAAAAAATAAAAATGTTTAAGAATATGCCCTGTGATATCAATATTATTCTTCATCTCTATAAATAATTTTCAGTTTCAAGTTTATACAACATGCCCCATCAATACATTTTTAATCTCGATTTTCACAGTGAAACTAAAAATTAAGAAGCAAACGTAACAGCCATATTACCTAATAAGAGAAATACTTACATTTTTCATAAATATGAAACTTCTTTTGATTATTTCTTTCTCTTCATAACCCATTATAGTATATATACATTTGTGGGAAAAAAGATTATTGAATATTTTTATTAAATAGAGTATGGATAATAAAACACTCCAAGGGTCCGTAGATATTTCTCTTCCTAATAAATCCCATTGCAGCAAATTAGGTAAACCCTTAACTAGCTAAATGGTTTCATTGAATTGAAGGTAGCTCCAACCTACCAGTCTATTCGCACACTGATTTTCTTATTAATTTTCTTAGTGGTTTGAAGTTTTTGCCAGCCCTCATAGGGTCCCTACTGAATTTGCACATTTTAAATGTTTCAGGGAATATTGATTCCTTTTCAAAGTGAAAAAGTACACACATATCTAATAAAAACATACTACCTCCCATCTTTAATGTAAAAGTCAAACAAAGTAGTTTGGAGAAAAATGATAAATAAACACTTTACACAATTTATTTGTTTCTTTAATCTTTCAGTTAAAATTCAACTGACTTTTATCTTAAAGATACATGATATTGTGTTTGTTTGGGAACACCGTTTCCCTAACAGTACACGCGAGTTAAGACAAAACCATCTCGAAATCTGTAAACTCCTTTCTCTCAACGAAATTCCTAAATAAACACAGTATTATTCTTCTTACAAGTCAAATGGAATTAAGTATAGATGAAGCATATCCAAATTCAAGTTAGGGTCTGTTTGGGATTGGAGAGTCATGATGTGCATGTATCTCAATAATCAAAAGTGACTTTTTACTTTTTAATGATGTTTGTATTCAGAGTGAGGCAATTTAGCTTTTGCATAAAGAACCACTGCAATACAGAAGAACAAATTTGTTGCTGTTGGCTTTTCCACCTAGGAAAGAAATGAAGTTTCAACTATAGAAGAGAGGAGAAACAAGAAATTCAATGCTGGTTCCACCTTTTTTCTTGGTGTTTACAAAAGGCAATCCTCATATAAATTACATTACACTATCTAACTTTTACTCAAATTTGAGTTTGTAAAAGTCATATGAAATAAAAACCACTTTCACCACCACTAATCCAAACACACAATTGGATAGGAAGTAGCAGTGGGTGAATAACACACAAACAAACACGCGAGATATTGATGATTTGATAATTATGGATAAAAGTGGACAGAATACGAAGGTTTCTGAGGGTATAATGGAAAGACGAAGAAGATAATGCTTACCCCATGCCTAAAAGTGATGAAACCTTTGTTGTTCATCATATGACCATCTGATCCAAACATGTTTCTGTGCTCTCATTTAGTTAATTTGTCCAACTCCAAGGTTGTCCCTCATGAGATGACCCCTTCTCCTATCACACACACGTATGATATTGTTCACAAAATTAGGTCTCTCTTAAAACAGTGCTTTTTCTAAACAAAGCGATTGATCATTTTTATGGTCTTATTGGCCTTGAAGCTATATATATGGCAATTTCATCAATCAAATCTGTTTATTAGGTCATAGGCACCTCGGTTTGGATATCCACCCATCTGGTCTGATCCATACACACCCCTCTCCATATGTTTGTTGAGACCTTCCCAAAGCCAAACGAGTGATTAGTCCAAGCTAGATAAACATACCAAACGTACGTCTCTCTCTCTCTCTCTCATTTTCTCCTCTTCTTTGTAGGATGGGGTTTTGTGAAATGCGAAAAATGAAGTAAATATGGAAATCCAGATGTATAAATAGTGCTTTCATTAGTACAAAAATTAATACACTGTAAATGACCTAAAGTTAATCGAAAGCATATTGACCTTCAAGAAAAAGAGTATGTACTCCGAATGGTTCACCTTAATCAGGATCAGTTAAATTGGAGTGGATCACTCGTTTGACCTTAATTGAATAGCCACGTACCTACGTTGGACTTATTTGAGATGCCTACGGAAAGGATCAATGGCTTCATCAAATTTCTAGGTTTTCAACCTAACACAGTAACTAAAGTCTCAAGAATCATTGAAGGTTTCAAAATCTCTCTTAGAACTGAAAAAAAAAAAATCTTATTAGCTATCAAACTTAATTATTTGTAATGAGCACTACCAGAATCATCTTCTCAATATTGTCTTCACGTTGAACCATAGAAATGCTATGGCAAGAGACGTAAACTTCGATTATGTTTTCAGAGAGGTAAACTTCTAATATTGATTGGCTTGCCAATCAAGCAAATCATAATATTCGGATGCTAAGGTATTTAACGATTAGGGTACATTAACTCTTTACTTTCTAATTTAACCTAGTTTTGTCACCTTTTGTACGGCTTTATTCATGTCCATATGTTGTTTACAAGAACAAAAATAAGTCTTTTGCATATTCATGAGCTCTTTAAAACCATAGCTACTTTCACACACACACACACACACACAGAGATATATATATAGGGCCTTGTTGGGGTTTGGTTATAAACTAGAAACTAGGTAGAACAAGCTAATTAAGTACTCTTGCCTTCTACATACATAAAGCCTCATAACTGTCCCCTTGACTTCCCCTTCATATCAAAAGAAGCGTCAATATATAAGTATAGCATTTGATTTCCTAACACGTGCTTACACATATTATTTCCCTTGAGAAGCGGCCTAAATTTAGTTTTCCAGATTCTTAGATGAAATTATCTCTTGAATATCAATAATCATGGTATACGTGGCTACTTAATTAGAGCGCCTATATATGGTGGTCCGTATCTTTTGATTTCCCCAATTTGTGTTCAAGATTAGCCTTAATACCGATCATCAGTTACTTGTTTCTAATGAAGCAGAATTTTGGGAAAGCTAGCGACAAATTGGATCTTGAGTTTGGATTTGTGTGAATACAAAAAAAGGTCTATCAAAGATGCTGTCACATAACCATGCATATAAGAAAAAAGGGAAAGAAATAATCATAGTACATTGCTTCCTCAATTTATTTGTTAACTATGTTTTAATAATTCTTTATCCTAATATTTTTTTATGAAATTATCGTTTCAGTTCTCTGTTATACACACACAAATATGAAAATTAAAAGGGTTCAGCTATTTGTTCTTTATACTTATCGGAAGAGATTAACCTCTATGTTGTGTTGTGGAAAATAGTCACTAATTGCTTATAAACGAAAACTTGACTTTAGTAGTGAGATTTAATTCAATGTTTTTGTGATATATAACTACTTGGATGTAACCTTTAATTAGCAAAGTCTGAACATAACATCAATGACCTTAAGCGGCATAAAAGATTTTCAGCAAATAAGAGGTTACTAGTTCAATTTTATGTGTAAACTGATATAGTTAGTGCATACACATAAAACTTTAAAAAGAAAAAGTCTAAAGAATGACGACTAATGGCACCTCTCCTAACATATGAAACTATAATAACTTGTAAAGTTAAAAGAGAAACAGTAGCAAACACTTACATAATAAATTCCTTAGTGCTTATCTCGGACACATTTTTCATATGTCAAACACCTAAATAATATCATGTTTCCCTTTTGACATAGCTAGGCATGGTAGCATCTAGCCAAGCACCAAAAACGAATCTTCCTCAAGGCCACTGTGGTAATTTCCAAATCCTCCCCCAAATTATGCCCTATAAATTTCAAACCCAGAGAAACCACCCATCTTCATTTCAAGACAGCAAAAACCATACATCAGATTTCACACACAGAGATATTAGAGATGAGGCCTTTGAGTACCAATAGTGAGGATATAAGTGTTTGGAAGTCTCCGGTTCCTTATCTATTTGGAGGCTTATCTCTTGTTCTTGCTCTTATGTCTCTCGCATTAATCATCATCTTCTGCTCTCACAGGAAAAGACCTTCTTCTTCGCTGTCGTCGTCTCAAGAACAAGTAGAATATCAAGATGGCTTCAGATTGCAGGTAATGGCCATGGCTGACTCTGAGCCAAAGATTCTTGTGATCATGGCTGGGGACGATAACCCTTCTTACCTGGCTAAGCCAATAGTGCCATTATCTTACTGCACCTGTCACCTTGATCAACCTCCATCCCCTTCTTCGTCTTCGTTGTCTTCTTCAACCTCCATCATCAACAACAACAGTGACCAGAAGATCAATGACTTATCACAGTGAGTTGTTTCAATTCTTAAGAGAGAGAAACAAACGAGTAAGAGAAAAGCAGTTCTACCGCAGAGAGCTTTTACAGCTCTTGTTTGTAGAATTTTTGATGGTTCTGTAGGCTTAAGGTTTCTTCTGAATATGTAAATCTGAGGTTAAATCTGCGGTTATATTAATTACTTGTTTCCTTCTCCACAAATTCTAATTCTCATTTTCTCTTAATTATTTGGAAATCAATTATATATATAAAATATATATTTGTGTGTGTATGAGTTTATGCTCACAGAAATTAGTTCCATATTGTTAAGATTCATTCCATGGAATATTAAATATTAACATGGATATGTATGGCACTTGAATGTTTTTCTTAGATGTATGCCAGGTTCTTCATATGTCATGTCAACTTTTTCTTTTTTGAGTTATCGGTTAAGATATTTTGTCACATTTCATGTCAATTTTTAAAAATAATGCAACAAAATGTATTTAATTTCTTTCATATAAAACTCATACTCATTATATTTATAAAGAGCTCCGTCGAATTCAAAACTTCGCATCTAAAATATGACATTAAATTACAAAGTAATTATCTTTGCTCCAATGTAGTATTACTCCTCTTAGAATGAAAACGATGATTAAGATAATAGAATTCAGAAAAATCACTATAAAAGCAGAGATTACAATTCATTTATAATCACGCGTGTTCCCGTTGAAACTGCTAATTAATTATAATTACCATCGAAAAACACATGGTGATGGTGGTGAACCTGGACGCAAGATGTAGAATACTCAAGTGGGGTACCCATATATACAAACAATTTATAGTGCTCTTGGTCCAAACATTCTATCTAGAGAGAGAAAGAAAAGGACTGAGGCCTAGAGAGAGAGATAGAGGGAATAACGTTTATTTGGTGGGTTGATAATCAGGCAATTAATTATTATGGGCTACCATTGAAAGATAACTAATTATTATTGAGGATAAGATAATTAATTATTATGGGCTACTACTATCATGGTCCTGAAATCCATCAGAAGTCACAAAGAAAACAAGCTTGTTTGATTTCATCAAAGAACAGAAAACAATATAGCAAAGTACTGTTGGATCTGCACAAGTGGAGGAGAAAACAGTCTAAGATATTTCTTCAATGGGTGGCCTTTTACTTTGGGGTGTGTGTGCGTGTGTGAGGATCCGAAAAGATTTTAGTGCTTGTTGGGTTTGATGGTAGGCTTGGGTAGGCGATGTAAGGGGCTATGTTACTTTTTTTTTTTTAGTTTGCTCGAGGGGAGAGTAAGGGATCCGTTATTTGGTTTAAGAAGGTAAGGGAGGGATGGTAAGCACAATTTTACTATTTTACCCTTACACATTAATTTATATTTTTTAATCCTATAACATTTAAATGAATTTAAATATTGCTTCAAAATAAATTAATATTATCGCATACATATAATAAAAGTGATGTAATGATATTTTTTATTTTTAATTAGTCAAATAAAAGCAGAGGAAAACAAGCTCATTTCAAAACAACTTGCATTCAGTTAGAAAAATTTCACTTGGATTTTCTTTATCTAATGAAATTAATTAAGACATAAAATAATAACGCAAAAAAATACCATAAAATCATCAACAAGACAGCCACGGAGCAAAAACACATATTCAGATTGCAATAATACCCATTACTCCTTTCATCACATTCAGAATCAAAAAACTGAATAGGAATGATATCGCATTCAACTTCCAATAATACCCATTATAAAGCTTTTTCTAGCAAAACAACTACGGAGCAAATGATGTCAACTAAGGGGAATCCTATCATCATTTTACAACAAAGCCTAAAAAATAACAGGTCTAAGGAAGATCCGAAGGAGACAAGGGGAATCCTATCATCATTCCAATATGAACATCAGATGGAATAAAGAGGCGCTAAGGGAAGTTTGAAATAAAAGAGAAGATGCATTCCAAAAAAACTAAAAATAAATAATATGAAAGATGCAGTGAAGACGCAGATGGAGGGTGGAGGGTGAAGACGCAATGATTTGAGAGTGTACGTGGAGGGTGAAGACAAGGATGCAAAGGGTGGAGGGTGAAGACGAGGACGCAGAGCGTGGAGTGAAGATGGAGATTCTGGTTAAGAAGCAGGGACTGAAGGCCTGGAGGGTGAAGAAGTGGATTTGTTTTTTATTTGTGTAATGGGTATCAATAGAATATCATAATGTATACAAGGGTAAAATGGGAACTAAGTTTAGCCCCCTCTAAAAACCCCCAAATTGGAGGGAGGGAAAATGAGCCAAAATTTTGACTTTCCTCCACTCAAAAATTCGAAACCAAACGAGGGCAGAGACTCGTATTTCCCCCCATCCCCTAACCTACCTTTAAACCTAATAAACCCTCAGTGGTTTAAAGCAAGAGGCAAAGGCAGCGACTAAACACATTCGTTTTCAACGTTCTTTTTCGAAAGTGATTTTGTTTGCTTCTTTGATTAACGTCGTCTCTTGAACGCGGCGGCTCGATCTGACTTACCAAAGTCCTGTTGCAAAATGTACCATAAATGTGTACCGTATACTACTCATTAATTAGTGCTTTATCTAGACCTACTTAACTTTAATTTTGAAGGTTTATCGAATATTCAGACTAATTCAAACCAAGTTAGATACGATCACAAGTACAGTAAAGTTTTACCATCAAATATTTAACACTACCATGTTTTCAGAGAACAAACACAAAGCATTTGGTTAACCCGATACAACCTCTAATCTGTTGAATCAAGCACTTGGCGGTTCATTAGTGCATTCTTTCTTCTTTAAAAAAAAAAATCATCCTCATGGACATCTCTGAATATTACCTAAAAATTTTATTTTCTTAAAATTAGTATTTAAATTTAGTTTTTCTGTAAGATTGCAATAAAATATTTAATTTCTTTTCATTACATTATGAAGGTTTAAACATTGATACTTTTATAAATATTGTAGTGGTAGATGTTCATAACTACATAGACTCTTAGGATTCCATTTTATGATTAAAGGCTATATAACCTCCAATTCTTTTATGTTGTATCATAACATGGATTAATTTTTATGTTTATGACATTGTAATTTTTGAAAATGTTTGATGCCTATAAATAGAATTGTAATACAAAGGGTTTGAACATATATGAAGGGACTGTTTGGATTAGCAGTGAAAGAAGAGACTGTTTGGTAGAAGTTATTTTAGAAAAGGAATTCTGAGTAGAAATCAAAAGTGAAATGTGATTTATGTTTGGATTATTGTTGGAAAAGTAACTTTTTTTTTCAAAAGAAGAAACTATTTGAATAAACTTTGAGAGAAGGAGCTGAAAAAAAAAACAAGCATTCTGCTGCAATGTTTGCCATTGATTAATAAGCTAGCACTTTGAGAGAAGAATGAGAAGCTAGCACACATTTGGCACTATCTCAGACAAGAACACAATTTTTTCCCTTCTTTTGCTCTGCTTCTATCTCCCTGGTGAATAAGCAAGCACATTGATAGGAGAATGAACGTTGTCTGCTGAGAGAATCAAGTTGTTCATCTATACTAACAGAAGAATATTGTCGATCTGGGTCATATTCAATTTCTCCAAACATTGGAACAAAGCTACAATCATTAGCATAATACTTGAACATCTATTTGCTAAATGAATTTGATAAAGATCAATATATCTGTTTGCACCCACAACAAACTGCATAAATTCAATAAACAAGCAATCAGAAAGATAATACTTGACAAATAGCTTCTCCAATTAGAATTACCATTGCCCAACTACATTTCCATGTATGCGAGAAATCAATCAATTTCAATCTAAAATTTGGTGAATTAAACAGTGAACTCAGTTTCTACCAATATTGCTCATCCTTTTGCTAAAGAGTCTTAATAGCATAGAGAAATAATGAAGGGATTGAGGCTATGGCGGCAATTGGAAAGAAGAGATGAGGAAGAAAGGCTAGGAAGCGGGAAATACAGTGAGCTGAAGGGAAAGAAACACGAAATGAGAAGTTATTCAAATAGAGCGAGAGAAAGACGAGAAATGAGAAGTAGTTGCAAGTTTTTCTGACATGTTGAACGAGTATGATAGCTCCAACGGTTAATCAGCTTTACACCTCCAATGCTCTCTAAATTTGGCAGCGCAGAACACCTCCACAATGAGCCGGCAACCGTGGTGAGCTGGTGCTCTGGCCTTGTGACCTCCTTCCCGCCCCCTCGTCCAGATCGCCCCGTCAACGGCTCCCACCACTGCTCCTCGCCTCCTGTGACGCTAAGAAAGAGCTGGAAGATGCGACGGTGGCGGAGGATGCGACATAGCTGCTAGAAGAAGGAGAAGAACAGCTACCCACAACTGGAAGAAGGAAATGCCTCGCCGTGCCTCCTTTGCTTCTCACAACTGCGACCCTAAGCCACTTCTCGCCAGAAGTGGCTTATTGGGGATAAGGCATTCTCCCTCAATGCTGATCCAAACGATGACATCAATCCCAAAAGTGAGTTTGGGTCTCAAAAGCCACTTTTGCATCTCTGCACCGCTGAACCAAGCGAAGCCGAAATATAAAAGTGAATGAGAATCTCCCCTTCTTTCCCTCTAATTCTCTCTTACCTACTTATCTCTCTCATATCGAATACCCTGTTTTTATATCATATTAATAGCATGATACTGTACCGCATGAGTTTTTGGCATCTTGTTGATCATTGTAGATTTATGTTTGTTGCATAATGATATATATATTTTGTGGTATGTAATTTTTTTCCTCTTATTAAAAATTGAATACTTGATCTATTAAATCTTTCAAGAGATTTCCCCTTAGGAAGAGTAAGATACTCTTTTGGTACTAGTATTCAACATCTTAGAGAAACCCAAAGGAGAGTTGAAGCGCTACCTCCTGAACAAAGGAATAGTGAAATAGTTAAATTAGATCTTTATATATAAATTGTTGCCGCTATCTATTACGTACTTCAAAGATAAATGATAGGCCAATTCTTTAATTGGTTATCAGCACAACCTTTAGAAGATTTGTACTAGATAAACGGAGCTATAGAAGTAATTCTTGATACTCTTGATCAAATAAATAGCTTATATTTAGGCTTGCCTAAAGAATTTAGAAATTCACATAGACAACTGGTATTTATGCATCTCACACTAGCATTCATGTCCGCCTCCATAGAGGAACATGAGCCATAATAATGATCATAAAAGAGCAATTTGATGAACCACTATATGGAATCAAAGAGATTATTTTGCTAGTTGTTTTGAATATCGGATTCCATGGTTAAAATTGGAGATTGTTGTTGTTATTATATCTTATTTTAATATTCTTTAGAAGTTATTTGATATTATTGATGTTATTTTAGTTTAGCCCGAAACTATATTGCTTTAATTTCATATTTTGAAAGTATTTGACATGAAGTCATATTGTTTTAATTATATGTCTAAAAGCAAATATTCATTTTCTATCTTGAGATTATATAATCAGGAGTTATATCACTTTAATCTATTATTTTGATATCATATGGCCAAAATCTATATTCAATTAATTCTTTATTATATGATCAGAAGTCATATAATTACATTAATCATGAAGATAAATTGTCAAAAATCATATAATACTAACATCTCATAATTGGCATGAAGCCATAAGATTTTAATTTTTGCTGCAATATTTTACTTTATATTATTTCTTGTCTTTATGAATTTTCTTTAATTTCGAAGCATTATATTTGCATTTTTATTCATTTATATTGTATTTTATTTATTTATTTATTTATTTATTTTATAATTTATATTTATTAGTGTAGGATTTGACTAAGAGGTAGTGAATTGGTCAATTTAAAAATTAAACCAGAAATTGTGGAAATAAAATAATATCACCAAGTAAGGCAAAGAAGAGATGAGCACTAGAGATTTATACTGGTTCGGTCCTTCTGACCTACGTCCAGTCCTCAGAGCACCTCTAAAATTTTCAATCCACTAACCAGCAACAATCAAGGCCAATAATGTCTTTACAGTGGAGAATCACACTCCCCTTACAATATGCAATAAAACAGAGTTTCACGCACTTTGTTTTCTGTTACAATCTCAACCCAACTAATTCAAAGTCCCAACCTTGAATATCTCACATATTTCAATGAAGTTGAATGATATAAACTCTCTTGGAAGAGTAGATAGTAAATACTGAAGCACGAAAAGTATATTGAATAGTTTACAGAGAATGCAATAAATATCGTAGAATAATTGTAGCATTCATTTATCGTGTCTTCTCTGTAATGAATGGTTGGTCCTTTTATAGATGAGAAGTAATGAAGTCGCAATTAGAGAGATTTTAATATCCATTACTCTCATCAACTACCATTTCTACCTCGCCATTAATGTTGCATTAAATGCAACTCAAGAATGTAGAAGACGACAGCAGATTCATGCAATCTGTCTGCAAGAGGTATGGACAGCTTTATTTATCTTTCTATGATTCAATATTTCTGTATTTATGAAGACAGGTGAGATTCAAACTCATTAAACATAAATAAGGAAAGTTGCAGAGTGTAGATAAAAGTTGTCAGAGAAAAATAGCCGTTGAGTAAAGTAATACTCGAGTTTTGGATTCAATTCTTGAGTTTGTAAAACACTTTTTTGAAGTAATTCGAGTGTTTGTTTGAAGTATTGCAGAAGTTTTGAAATCAAGAATAAATACTTGAGTGTTATAATTTGTGTACTCGAATGTTGGAAACACTTTCAGTTGCTACTCGAGTGTTAGGAAAAATTTTGAAGTAAAATATCTTGAAATAGCTCAATACTCGAGTATTCAGAACACTTCTTTTACCATCACTTGAGTTCCCTAATGAAGAGTTGTGCTTGTTTGAAAAATATAGCCTGATATTGAGTATTATAAATCAATACTCGAGTGTTGACAACGCTTTCACCAAAAACTCGAGTGTTCTTCTTCAAGTGTTGTCCCATGTGTTGAAAAGAAAGCTCAATACTCGAGTGTTGTAAACTAGCATTTGAGTGTTGGCAACACTTCCATCACAACTCGAGTGTTCTGCTTCAAATAAAGTGCTGAGGTTTTGAAAAACAACTCGATACTCGAGTGTTGAAAAACAAACACTCGAGTGTTGCCAATATTTCCACTTGTAACTCGAGTATTCTGCTTCAAGTGTTATGTAGAATTTTGAAAATAAGGCTCGATACTCGAGTATTATAACACAATACTCAAGTGTTGTCAACACTTCAACCTCAATACTCAAGTTTCACTTAAAAGTATTCAGTTATAAACCATTTTAAGATCCATTACTCAAGGGTTTCAAAAACATTACTCGAGTGTTGACAATACTTCAACCTTATACTCGAGTTTTTATTGAGAGTATTGAAAAAAAGAATCATTTTTATTCATGATACTCGAGTGCCATCATTTATTACTCGAGTATTTTCATCACTTTTTACAATAACTCGAGTGCTATTTGAAATATTGATTTTTAACACATTAAAAAGCCAAAATACTCGAGTTTTAAGACATAATGCTCGAGTATTCTCAATACTTTCACACAAACTCGATTATTGAAGTACAGAACTCGAGGGCTTCATTATAAATACTTAATCAACATCAACCTGAGCTACGTAATTCCTGAAATCATTTTGTTATCATCAAAATATGGCTTCAACAATATTTTCCTTACTTTTTTTAACTTTTAGTCTCTGTTTATCTTTCATTTTTTGTTACTCATTTTCTTTTTGTTATTTCTTATTATGTCCCTATTGTTATACTCATTTTCTTTTTGTTATTTCTTATTATGTCCCTATTGTTATACTCACAACACTATCACGAATATATATTATTCTATTGTTAACTTCATTTATGTTATTTAATATTATTGTTGTTATTGTTTATTGTTTTTCTATCTTCTGTTACTTATATTTATTCATTTTGTGGTATTTATATTGCTACATCTATGCTTATTTATTTATTTATTTATTTCTTCATTTATATTAGTGATACATGCTCCCTCTATATATCATTTATATTATTATATATAATTATACAATGTATTTATATTATTGTTTATTTTTTGTTTATATTTGATGTTAAATTTAAATTTACTTAAGTTATTTTATTATAGTATTATTTTAATTAAATAGTCAGCAGTCAAAATACTTTTGTAATTATGATTAAATAACATGAAGTCACAACATTGTTATAATTATTCTTTTGAGAAAGAACACTGTGGGTACTAGTAAATGACATAAATGAAATTGTGACATTTTAATAATCAATTGTTACAAATTTTAAAGCTCTGCAGGTTGAATGTTCAAACATCAAAATTTGGTAGTTTTTGAAGACTTTTGCTTTGGTCTAGAAGACTAAAGCTTGGAGGAATTGAAAGAAAGAAACATATATGTGAGATGATAACGGTTATGATCACATTATATTGAACATGTTGATAATTAAAATTTGAGCCTTGCCATATTTGTTGAAGTAAAAATATTTTTTATGGCATCAAAATTATGAGAAAATGTTGCAATATAATTAGAAGTCATATAGAAAAATATGTGTCAATCTAATTGAAGAAATGTTCAATTGGTTATGAAACCATAAATAACCATGAAAATGCAATGTTTAGGAATCAAAATAGCCTAAAAGACAATCATATATGCACTCATGAGCGTCTCACGCACATACACATATTACTTATGATATTGATTCATTTTATTTTGTCATTTGTTTGCAAATTAAGGGATAATATTATTTGTATTATTCATATGATTTATGATTGTTATCGATATGAAAGTTTATTATAAATATTTGAACAATAAATTTTCAACCTGAACAGGTACTTGGAAGGGGTTAAAGAAATTAAAACATGAGCCTTTTGTCAATGATGGACTATAATGAATAGTGAACACAATGACAGATTTTATATTTATACCTATAAAGATGTTTCAATGATAGAGGAGAATGGAGTGTGATTATTGTAGAAAGATTGACATATTGATCATAAACAGGTACGTCTTTATATTTATACCTATAAAGATGTTTCAATTTTTTAATTATATGATATTCTTACATTGATTAGAAGATATTATCATAGATATTGTGATATTGTAGTATTTCTCAAACATTGTTATATTGTTATCATAGCTGGTTAAATAAATTTTGTTGTGGCCATAGCACAAAGTACAACAAAAAAAAAAATTGTTATCCTTACCTCATGAAAAGGGACTTCTAGTTTTACTGACATAATGGTAATTGGAAGATGGAATAAAGGCGTTTGTGTTTAAATAAATCAAAATATGGTAATGTTAAAAAAGGGGGAGAAATGTAAAAGTCTAGCCAAGTAGTAGGAGAACAACTGTATACATTATTGTCTAATTATTTGCAAGACATTGTTTATAATCAATTTTTATTACATATTGATTTTGTCAAAGATAAGAGATTACAGCTCTTAAATTTGCCCATGAGTTTTTCCATTTAGAATATGCTTTGAATGCTATTAAGACATAAGTTTTTTTGTTATATAAATTCAGCCATTTTGTGCTACTATAATAATTATTTTACTATGAAATTTTGATTTTCAATGAGAACTTTAAGAATGTAGTATTGGTAAAAGACAACTATCAAGTTGTTCTCGTTACTTACTAAGTTTGGCATAATGTACCCTTTTCGGTTATAATTTGCTGTTTAACTGAGTTTAGTATTCACTATATTCATATAATGTGATTATTTGAGAAGTGTAAAGGTACATTTTATCTAATTATTTAATTTTATGGCGGAAATTAGATATATTTATTATCATAAGGGTGGACCTTAAAACAAGAATAATTATTATGTGAAATTATAATTTAATAACAAATGTTTTGTAAAAGGTCGAACATTTTATGCTCTAGATATGCATCAAAAGATGCAAATTGAAATATGATTAATAACTAATGAAGTTTATATTGTTATGTAATAATATACGTTAATTCATAAAGAACTACATGTTACAAAATTGATATAATTCATGAAGAATTAGCTAAAGAATTGATATAGTTCTTGAAGAAATAAACTAGATTTCCACATTAGACTTTTGGTTTGCTAAAAAGTTTTAAGGTGATATCCCAATTGGATTGAAATATAAAACTGTATAACAGTTAGAAAGTATAAAGACTTTTAAATGAAATACAATAAGGAAAATTATATTTATATGACTCGTACTTGAGGGGAAATCATTAGAATACACGTGTGAACTAATTTTGATTGAAATTCTACACATATGCTTCATATATGCCTTTAATCTTCCAAAAATGAATGTTATATAAAGATTTTAAATTAATATACTATGAAAATTGCAAAGTTGTTATACTAAACCCGAAGTTTACATATCTAGACAAATTTATTATTGGTATGCCTCATTTGATCATTCAAGTCATATATATGATGCAACAAATGACTAAAGATTATACATTGACATCCTTTTTTTTGGTCAAAATACATTGACTTCCATTTAAAAACCAAAAGATTCTTCATGAATTATCAACACATTATATAATCCAAAAGTTATTATGTGCTACTTGTTCTCAACAGAAAATTGATCATGACAAAAAAATCATTATTTATGATTTGAAATATATCTCTACATTTATGAAAATATGTTGCGCTTATATGAGCCCATTCTTATAGTATATAAACCATATAAGTATTCGGTAAATTCAATAGATGCATCTATAAGATGGTTATGTAATATCCGCATTTCTGTAGCTTCAACTAAAGGCTAGATCGATACATTATGTGATAATCTAAGACCCATAAAAAAGGAAAAATATAGAGGAAAATGCCTAAAGGAAAGAAATATGATAATTAACTAAGTTTTTATTTTTGGGAAGTCTAAGTGGAAATGACTAAGTGTAAAATGGTCATTTGGCCTACATGATAAGGGCAAAATGGTCATTTCAATTAAAAGATCTAAGGCTCAAAGTGTCACCAAATAATAAGGACATTTTGGTAATTTGATCAAAAGTCAACCAAAAAGTCAAAGTTGACCAAAAATGTCAAAAGTCAACCAAGGGTAAGTTGGAATTAAGAAAGATTAGGAAAAGTGATGGCATTTTGGAAATAATGGCAAAAGTAGAAAATGTAGTGGCATTTTTGTAAATAAGTGGTAAATAAAGGATTTCGGAGTTAAGAACAACTGAGAAATAATTATTTAAGGTAGCAAAAGTCCTCAAATGCCGGAGACCCAAACTAAGAAATATTTAGTTGAGTTTTAAAGTAATTAATAAAATTATTACCTGGTATCCGATGTGGGTAGTTTCGTTGTACGGAGAACAATAGTGCCCGAAAAAATATTTTCTTAGAAAATTAATTACGGAAAATCCGGAAAGAATTTTGAGGAACGGACAAGACCTTGAGAATCAAGGAAAAATATAAAATTTTTCCATGTCTTTAAGTCAAATTGGCCGCCGGAAGCCCGTTTTACGGTGTTGTGCGCAAATCGAGGAATCCTGGCAATTTACGAAGGAAGCTAAAGGCATTTTGAGAAATGGATGATGTCACCTAGGCAAGGAGGCCTAGGGAGGGCTGCCACATGAAGGAAAAGTCCAAGGAAAAATAAAAAGGAAAATTTCTCTATTAAAGGTTACTTTACGGAAATGCGTGCCACCGGATCAAGTAACTGACCGGGCCAGGGCCCAGTCAGCCAACCAGACTTGGAGGGCAAACAAAGTGGCTCCATGTGCAGCAAGGAATGCTAAGGTGATGTGGCTAAATGAGGAGCAAGCATTCCAGAACTTGGTCACCAAGAATCAACTCCAACCACTCAACTTTTCAAGACCAACTTTAATTAGTCTCTCCCTCTCTCCTCCCTCTCATTTGCACGCCCTCTCTCTCTCTCTCTTAACTTCATATTTTTCTCCTCCTTCTCTCTAGAAATCACTCCCTCCCCCAAGCAAGAAGGAGAGCTCCAAGCTTCCATAACTCTAGGTAAAGGTTTCTAACAACATAATCTCCCTCTTTTCTTGAGTTTGCTACTACTACTACTACCTTCTCTTGAGTTGTTCCTTGAGTGAGCCTTCCTTTTTGAGGATGATGGCTAGGACCTCAAGAGATGAAAATGGAAGGGAGAAGATTTTAAATGTAGTAAATGGTTGCAAACTCTTCCTTGAGGGGTAAAGGATAACTTGTTGGTTGTTGTTGTTTTAAGTTGTTGTAAAGGTTTTTGGAAAGCTCATTATTATGGGGAGGTTCTGCCCAAATTTCTTTTTTTCTAAGGAAAGGTGTTTTTGAGTAGATCAAAGTTAAGAAAAAGGGTTTTTGGAAGCAAGAAAACACATGGTTTCATGAGTAAAGCTGAAAAACCCTTCCTTTCCTTATTTTTGCTATTTTCGTCCAAGTTAAAGAAAAAATAGAAAGGCTGTATTTTTGAGCATTTTGATGTCTCCATTGGCTTCAAAATGATGTTTTGTATAGGGTGAAGCTATAGGATGGATTTTTGAAGCTTCAAAGGCCATAAAAATGAAGTCTTAAACTTTTAGGCCTCTTGAAAAACCTACAAGAGATTTCATGCGTTTTTGTGAGATTTTGGGCAAC
This sequence comes from Vachellia pachyceras, assembly GCA_025593235.1. Lineage (NCBI taxonomy): Eukaryota > Viridiplantae > Streptophyta > Magnoliopsida > Fabales > Fabaceae > Vachellia > Vachellia pachyceras. The sequence goes on from JANTPZ010091364.1 coordinate 21,873, forward strand.
TTGTTGCTTAGATATTTACATAGATCTTATGCCATGGTTTTTAGGGTCTTAAAAACTTCAAGAACACCCTTGGAAAAAGGTCACCAAGAGAACCTTAAAGTTCAAAGAAAAGGAAAAGCTAAGATTTTGAGGTAGCAAAACTACTAATCTCCTTTTATGTTTATGAAAATGATTTGTGAATGTTACATAAACTTTTCTGATAAGAAAGGTGCATGCTTTATGTATGAAATATGACTTTTGTGCTATGGCCATATGCATATTCAAGTAAAGTTTATGTGTCACACGTTTTGATGTTCATACACATGCCATAAAGTTATGTATGTACATTCACTATGTTATGATTATGTGGTTTTGCTATTGGGATTCCCAAATCTCATCCCCCACCCACTAACCATGTAGGTGCAAGCTCAAGCAAGGGTAAGGAAAAGGTTCTTGAACCTTGAAGATGATGATGCATATGCTTGCTTGTTTTATGTAAATATGCAAGATGCTATTTTTCTTTGAAGTTGTTATGGTTGTAATCTAACTACAACATGAAGAACATATGAATATGGGATGATGCATGCATGGTCATGAGCTAAGAAGGCTAAAGAAGAATAAGAAACTA
>JANTPZ010091365.1:0-26509 GCA_025593235.1 Vachellia pachyceras
GTACCAAGCATTGAAGTCCTGTGACCGGGGCGTAATAACTTGATCCGGAACTCGGTTCTTTAAGCTATGAATTCGGTCTTGGGTCTCCGTCACCGTGCTTTGGATAGAGGAGGCAGCAGCAAGTGGCCGCGACCGCAGACGTAGTCCGTGGAAGCTACGCCGGAGAATCACCGGTGACCGGCCAGAGATATTGGAAATAGCAGCGATAGAAAACGAGGAGAATAGGTGGTTTAGAGAGGGAAATCTCAAAGATGTCACCATTTCTTATCGAGCTCGGGGATTTTGCGAGTGGGAGATGAGGATGATGGGTGAACACAGACGAGGTATGATTTTATTGATTTTATTTTGAGTTTTTGAATTCAAGAAAAAGTAAAGTATTTTTGTGTAAGGTAAAATAAATATGTAAAAAAATTATTTCATTTTACGAAAAATATACATGCGTTTGACTTCAAAAAATAGAAGCTAAACAAACCCAATAAAAGAGAAAAAGATACTCAAAATTGCAAAAGGAAACATCATTTTAAAAAACGAAAGTGCAATTTGTCATTATTTAAATGAAATTATCAAAATGCCCTTCCACCCTCCTCCCTCTCATCTTTCAACCCGACTTAGTTAGGCATTTTCCATTCAATTGGCTCTTCTCACCACCCTTCGTAATTTAAAATGTATGTAATTCAATTCTTATTTAAATAAACAGATTATATATATATATATATATAGTTTGCTTATATAAGTTCGGAATTCCAATAGTTACTGGGACGTGAGATTGAACCCCTTACTTTAGCATATTTTAGATGAGATTAAATATGAATCAAGGGAAGGCACAAAAACGGACTGAGCTTTGAAAGGTTTTGTTATGTTCTTTGAGCACATTCATCACTTTATATTTCAATTTTCATGACATTGGAAATTGTTTTTAAGTCATAAAATATTTTCAGTAAATATATATTGTTTATGAACAACTTTGAGTTAACATTTGAAATTACAATTTGGAAGTGTTTTCCAGGCTTGTGTATTTGTGATATTTAACAAATTGAACATTAAGTATGCAAGTTATTCGCAAGAGGATCCTATGCTTCTCCTTCATTAAGCTAAGCCTTCAAGGTCTCCACAAAGTTTACTTAGATTAAACAAATTTGTTAACTATTACAATAAATTTCATCACAAATATGTGTATCAACTATCAACAATAAAAAATACTTGAAGCAAAGTATTAAACATCTTCTATCACTTTAGGAGACCTCTAGTGTCCATTCAGAACTGGCAAATTTTTTTGATAAATAAAAAATCATTCCGTCTCGAATTTATTTTTTTTATAAATAAAAATGCTATGTCTTCTCCACTAGCCACCGCATGTCGCCACTTGATAAATTTTAAATTTTGCCTTCACTAGGATTGAATCTCCAACCCTTGAGGATGCGCATGAGCCTATGTCAGTTGAGTTGTAATGGCTTTACTTCATTTAAACACATATTTAAGTATATATAATATTATACTACATAATAAATTATATGCATTTATGCACACACTTATACATATGCATAATATAATTAGAAATGAAAAATAAATTGAATCCTAATTTGCATTTTATGTAGTTTTTATAATTTTTAATATAAATTAATTTTCAAATTAAAAAATTTAAATTTAAAATATAGAATGAATTTTCTTATAAATATATTTTTCACCAATTTTGCATTTAAATTGTATTTTAAATAACATTAATTAAAACTAACTATTTATATATGTATATGTATGTGTTTATTATTTTATATATTTTTATTTTATCTTATATATAATATGTTATTGATTGACAATAACTTTTTACATATTTATGTGTTTATTAATTTCATAATTTTTTTAATAAAATATTTTCTAATAAAAATTTATTATAAATAAAACAAATATTAAATTTTATGACGTACTTTGATATGGAAATTACTTATAGAAATATTCCATAACTAACTCCATCGCTAAAAGTTATTTTTCTGCTCATCTTATTGTCTTGGTAAAACACATAAAGATCCTTCTCCTTCTTCTAATACTATAAGGCCAGCTCCCTGTACTTCTTTCTCTAGTTTTCCCTATTATATTGCCTTTATTGATGCCTTTCCAAATTTTATTTGGTTGTATCCTCTAAAGACAAAAGAATAAGCACTCACTGCATTTCTTCACTTCAAGTTAATGGTTGAAAATCAATTTGATTTCAAAATCCAAGCACGGCAAACTGATGGTAGTGGTGAATTTAAATCTTTTGTTCCATATCTTCTTCAACATGGAATGATGCATAGAATTTCATGTCCACAACACATAGCCAAATGGGTCTGTTGAAAGACATCATAGAAAAATTGTTGACACTGGTTTAACTCTTCTTACTCATGCAAATTTACCACTTCATTTTTGAATGATACATTGTTTAACTTCCATCTCCCTCTTCTTCTAATAACTTTGAAGTACCCTTCATCAGTGATTTAGCCACAATTGACAGTATAAATTTATCGTTGTTTAAGCCTTGGGAATGGATCAAAACACTTGTGATTTCCAAGGTTGCACTATAGGGTGCAACCCTTGGGTCGTTCTGTTTGGAGCCTCAAGAGTAAATAGTTTGATTAGCTTTTGATGGAGTTCGCTTTAAAGATTGAAAAACCGTTTTTGATTGTAAAACTTTTATCAAACTGAAATGTAAAACAAATTTTCTTTTTGGGGTTTTGGATTACGGGAATGCAATAAAGCAAAATAGTGAAATGCAAAAACTATGCGATGATGAATTCCTATTGAAAATGGCTTAGGCTATCATAGTTCACAAAAGATAAGGTAGAGCAATAGTTTCACACTAAGTTTCATTAAGAAAAAACCCCTAACAACTCGCTGGATCAGAAATTCCATGCAATAAACTCCATTCCATGAAACCCTTTAAAAACACTTAGTGTGTGCAGAGAAATTGCTAAGTGAAAATCCAATTCAAAACATTATCCCCTCCAATACCTATCACAACTAGGAAGATAAGAAAGAGCAATAAAGATTTTATTGAATAGGTAGAAATGAGACTTCACACTACCAAGTCAAATACTAAGCAAATCAATACACAAATTAATTCCAAGTTTGGTACTACCATAACAAAGTATTAAAGTACAAATTTCTAGTCATAACTTAGCAATTAAATAATCTATAGCAGAAATACAGATTGAAACTACTACTCCCCTTTTGAAGCTCTTGAACTCAGTCCTTCTCCATCTCTTAGAGGAAGAGAGAGGTTTAGCTGCTCATGGTGGTCAGCTCAGTGCTCTTGGTGGAAGAATAGAGATGCATGATGGTTTGGAAGTGCAGAATGGAGATGGTGGCTAGGGTTGTGGATGCGAGGGTATGAGAGAAGATGAGATAAGAGATGGAAAATATGATTTAGAGAGTGGCTGCTACATCCCCCTTAGTCTCTCCTCAAAAATTACCCTAAATAGGGTTTCTTAACCGCTCTGGGTCAGATTCATGACATGGGTTAGTTATTCTTTCCATTTGGAGCCTGATCTGGTAACTGATACGCTATATTTGCTGCAGCGAACCTCTCTCGAGAGTTCTTTACTACGGCAAAGGATGATATGTACCACGACGAAATGTTCAAGAGCTGCTTCCTTACATATTTTGCTAGAGTTCCTGAAATGAAATAGCAATGATTGAAAGTATCACTTGCTCATTATTAGAATTAAGTACAAATAAGTAATGTTTCATTGAAATTGCACCCCAAATTCAAGCTAATCAAAACCAACAACTCTTGTTTTCAAATTAAGCTTAAGTAAGGTCATGATGGGTTAAATACTTTGGAAATTCAGGCAAAAGTAGTGAAGAAATATAGCTCAATCAAGCAAGTTATTTCACACTTGACCCACCTACACTTTAAGGTTTTTGGCTGTGCTTGTTATCCTCTAGTACAACCTTACAACTGACACAAGCTATCCTTCAGGTTTGTTATGTGTGTTTTCCTTGGCTATTATTCTAACTACAAGGGTTTGAGTGTCTTGTAATATCCATATTTTCTATAACTGAAAATAAGGGTTAAAAAAGAGACTATATATTAATTAAGGGTATAGGAGGTCAAAGGAAATGAAATGAAAGGGTAAATGTGGAATAGAAAAAAGGGTAAAAATGTCAATTTCTGAAATGTAGAAAAAGTAGGGGCAAAATGGTCATTTTAGAATAGTAATGGCATTTTGGTAATTTGAGGAAGTTGAAAGGGCATTTTGGTAAATTTTCTCCCAATGTAAAAAAAATTTGAAAACTTAAAAATAAAGGAAATATTTCCCTAAGCAATATTTGAAGTAGAATGGATATTAAACAAACAGAATTGACCTTAAAATGGGATTTTTAAATATTATTTAATATTTGATTGATAAAGGTATTTTCAACTAAAAATAATTATTTAAAATCACTAGATGCCTCATATATCCAATTTTAAAGTTCAGGAAAATAGCTCTGGAATTATAATATTTTATAAAATTGTTCCAAGTTAAAGGTAAGAATGATTTTTAGAATCAGAAAGAAAAGGCCTAGAAATACCTGAATTAGAGAGTTTTTGGAAAAAATTAATTAGGGCATTTATGGAAAGTAATTTGAGCTAAGAAAAATAATGGAATAAGTAGATGAATTATGAGAATTTTTAATGACCATGCATTGATCAAGTAATCAGGGAATTCCTGGAAAGCATTTCCAGAAGAAAGTACCAAAACAAAGTAAGCATGAAGTAACTTTATTTTCATAAAGCAAATTGTGGGGATTAGATTAAGCCATTTGGTTTCTTCAGATTTGAAGACTAAAGCAAGAGGAGATATTACAACAAGTGGTAGATTATATCATTGTAAAGTTACTTTATCATTGTAATTGGGTCACACAAGTTAATAAGTCACATGTGCATATTTTATAAGGTCCAAAAGCCTTATTGAAGCCTCCATTTTCTGCACATAAGTCAGCTAAGACATAAGAATAATAGAGGGAGAGACTTGTGAGGTGAAGAAGAAGAAAAGTAAGAGAACTCAGGCCAAATCTCAAGGTAAGAGTGTGTTTAGGCTTGAAATCTTTCATAGAACTTGTTTATGGGCTCTAATATTCCTTTTAATCAATTTATTTTTCTCTCTAATGTGGTTATTGAAGAGTTCAAGAGTGGTCTTGAAATAGGGCTAGTGAGAGAAAGTGAAGAAGAGGAAGAATTTCAAGTGGTAAGTGTCACAGATAAACTCTATGCTTAATTTGCAACTTGTTAGTGGTTGGTTTGAGTTGATTTGAGGTTGTTTTAAAATTATAACATGAAACCCTTGTCCATGTTTTGCTGGCTGAAACTTTTCATGCATGAGGAGGAATGTTTTTATGTTGTATAATGATTGAAAAATGGTTTAGAAGTGCGATTATGCATATGTGTAGAGGTAGAAATTGAAAAATCACATTATGGTTATTTTTCTGTTAAGTCTCAGCCTGTGAGGGAATTTATGGAAAGAGTTTAATTTTGATGATTTTAATGCTTCCAATGGATTTAGAATAAAAAGTTATGTAGTGCCAAAGTGAGAAAATAAATTTAAAAGCATTAGGACCAACTTAGCAAAGTTAGGGGTTTATGACCCTAAGTTGTCAAGAATGAGTGGTATGCTTTAAATGGTGTTGTAATGCATTTGTAGTAAGTGGGAAGTCAAGAGTTTAAGGTGATAAATTCTCTAACTCTTTTATTTACATTGCTATTGACTATTGTCTATGTTGTTTTGCTACGATTGATCTGTGGTTGAAACCATATGACATGTAAAACTTTACTTGTGAATGTGCATGGTTGAAGCTATGCAAACTTGATGCATCTTGGCCTTGTGCATGGCATGTTAATGTTACATATTAATAATCATGCATGTCAATGTGTGAGTTAGAGTTATTTGCTATAAGGATTTTATAGAAATCTCATTCTTCCAATTACTAACCTCTAGGCCAAAGTTCAAAAGGCAAAGGAAATGAAGTGCAAGATTAAGGTGGGTGGCTTCCATTTTGGAAGGAAAGTTTGTACATGTTGTATGTGATGTTATGTTGAACTTATGGAAGAATGTATGCTAAACCTTTACTCTATGTTATGTTTATAGGTACCAAATATGTTAGAAAATCACATTATGATGTTGAATGCATGGAAGTAAAAGAATTAGATAAGTTATGATCAATGAAAAGGGTCCAACCCTTAATCAAAGACACAAGTTGAGGTAATGATAAAACAAAGCAAACCAAGTCCAATTGACTTGAAATTTTTCAAAAAACATACTACACATTCTAAACTTTAAAATTAGCCAAAGTATATGCAGAAAGTTATAACTTTTCAAAGTTAAAAAAATCTGAAAAATTAAAAAATGAGCAAATGAATAGTTAATGCTCATGCAATTTACTGTATTAATTGAATAAGGACTTAACCAAATGAGCATTTTTTTCTATAGAAAATTGAATAATCTTTAATTAGAGACTTGAACCATTTGATTTCGATTTTTTTAGAATTGGCTAAGAATTTTCAAAGTTTGCTAGAATTTTCAAATTATCAAGTGAATAATAACTCGGGGAAAATTTTTTAAACATCGATTGGTTAACTAATTCTAACTCATGTAATGGTATCAAATGGTCTAGTTAAGATATCTAGTGCATAATAAAGCTAATCAAGGAAGGTGTGATATGTCTTGCACCTTCAGGAAGAGTCTACACATCAAGAGATCTTAAGTTTCGTGAGTAGTTCCTTCCCTATCATGATTTGTCTTCTCCTTGCACATCCTCATCTTCACAGTTTGGAACAGTCACATCCTCTCTTATTCCTTTAGTTCCTACTAAAACACATGTTACATCCTCTTCTACTTACATTCCTACAGTTCCCCTTCTCATAGCTCAATTATCATTCCAATGTTATCTCCTCTTTCTCCTTCTTCGTCTTCACACCTCTCTCTATAACTATTTGATGTCTCTGAAAATTTATATTCTTCTTATAATATGACTTAGCTTGCGATATATCGTCCTTCTATGGAAACTTGATCCAGGTCTGGAATCTTTAAACCCAAGGTTGTAGCTGTTTATCCTATTCATTCTTCTGTTAAAGCTACCCCTAATGATCTCAACTAGTATGAAGCCATACAAGCTGAATATAAGACTATTCTAGCTAATAACACTCAATCCCCTATCCCTCCACCTTCTAATCATCCTATCATTAGTTGTAAGTGGGTTTGGTGTAAAAAGGAAAAACCAGATGGTAGCCTTGATAAATATAAAGTATGTTTAGTTGCAAAAGGGTTCCATCAAATCCTTTGTTTTGATTACATCAAGACTTTTTTATATATAAAACCAGCTACCATTTATACCTTGCTATTACACTACATCATTAAGGGAGAATTTCTAAAAAAATAGATGTTAATAATGGATTTTTAACGGTATCTTGGAGGAAGATGTATATATGAAGAAACCTCAAGGTTTTGAAGTTGGTGATAAAACTCTAGTTTCTAAATTACACAAAGCACTTTATTGTCTTAACAAGCACTATATATGGTAATACTTGCAAAAATAAAAATCAACCTGAGTCATGTCCAAGGACACTGTCCTTAAGAGCTATTCCGCAACTACCGCTAAGCAAGATGCGGCACTTCCCAGAATTAAACAGATTCTTCCTATAAGTGAGGGTGAGCAAAATAGGAAAAATAGTATAACTTAGCAAGTAGAATAATCTAGCAAAGGAGGAGGAAGAGAGGTGCACCAAACTCTAGTGCAATATATTAATCCTCTCCTTTTAGACCCCTTATTGTATATTTCAATATCAAAACTATTCAGCCACACACATTCTAAAAAATAATGCGTCAATATTTTCTTAAAACAAGCCAAAAAAACAAATGGAGCCACCCACTTATTGCCATATATGTTGCTATCAACCTGATTTGCTATTAAAATGCCATTAAAAGTGTTATAAATTACAATGAATGAGGTACACATTTATTTCTCCTGCAAGTTGCTTTTTCAGACTTGAAAATGATATTAGTATAAAATGCCATTAAATGCAATCAAACAAATTCCAACGGTGCATTACTTTGACAATGCTCCTAACGGAAATACCATTAAATGCCATCACACAAATTCCAACTATGCATTACTTTGACAATGCTCCTAAAGGAAATACCATTAAATGGAATCAAACAAATTCCATGTACATTTCTTTTCCAACCTTCATAATGCTCTTAAATGCCATTAAAACAAATGCTCTTAAATGCCATTCCAACGTTTCAATGCTTTTCATAATATATTTTGAAATGCTTTTATTAATAATAATTGATTTCAATGATAAATTCCAATATGTTTATTTGAGGAAATGATCAATGGTGACATGTATTTAAATGCACACATTATAATGTATTATTAAAAATAAATGTTGATAAAAAATATTCTTTTCAAATTTTGAATTCCACATTAAATGCATAAATTTCTTGGTCAAAGTTTTTTTAAAATATAGCATTTTTATTTTCATAAGCTTTTAATAAAGGGTGCCCAATATACAATTAACTTGCACATAAAGGGTAAGGGAAAATTGTCGGATTTGTCTTTAGTGGCCTTTATTATGTGCAAGCTCTTTTATCCTCTTAGCTCATTCATTAGTCCAAGATTGTATTTTATCAAACACTCACTTGGACCCCACTATCCCAAATAATGTGGGACTCTTCTTTAACACATCCACACACAATATTTACAACAATCCCCCACATGTGTTAAAGTAAGTATCATTAGCTGAGTTACTCACATGAATGCAATCATTATGTCTGGTGGTTACTCACATAAGTATAATCATTATACCCCCACATTTATGGTGTTAAAGGTGTTTTTGCTGTTAAGATGGCCATACACTTGTCTGGTGCATAATGAATGCTCTAGCGATTTTGTTACAATCTCATAGGAACGGCACCACTCCACATTCGTAAAAGTGATTTCATGAAATGTACTTGCATTGAGCACACCATCCCGTAGGATTTTGAAATCATTAAAAGCGTATGCTCATCCTTATGAAGAAGCATTCTAGCACTTTTCACATCATAGGAATGGACCACATAATTATTTTAGGCTACCAGAACTAACATATGACTTGTTCTTACCTATTAAACCTCCTTCATGGGATCACCAATCACAGGGGTTGGGTTGTCATCACTGTTAATTTCGAATTGGCTTCAATCTTATTTCCTTCAATGTTTCACTATTTGTTTCCTCCCTAGGGGTTTAACCATAGGATCCACAAGGTTTACCTCAGACCTCACATAATCAATTGAGATTACATCATGTTTCAGTAGCTGCCTTAGAATATTATGTCTCAATCAAAAATGTCTACTCTTACTATTAAAGGTTTTATTCTTTGCCATAGCTATTTCAGATTGGCTACTGATCCCTAGTCGTTTGAGGCCAAATTTAATACTCTAATTATGCAAATAATGGTACAATTTTGAGGTCGATCTCTAAGGAGCTTATGTGTTTCTAAGTAACTAATTAGCAATTTATCTCACAAAAATTCAAGATGAAAGTGATTCTGTCATTTCAATCTGTACCAAGATCTTTATCTAAACTATTTCTTCTTTTGCTTTTCTTATCTCAACCTAGAATTCAATAAACTGAAAAATGCAAGTGAATTAGTATCTCATTAATTTGCTTCCCAAGAATCAACGACTCTGCCCTCATTGCCCTCTATCATTATGAATTCATTTCATCCTCAACATCTTTCTATCACCACAATCAATACATGTACGAATGGACTCACACAAACAGGGTCTAGCTACTTCAAAATGCATTATTGATCAATAATACTCATGTGTAATTCACAACAATCAGGCATGACAGTTAATCAACTACAAGAACTAACTATTGCTAATCTCAATCAAGAAGCAAAACTCTGAACCAATACTGTTGAATCCAATCAATTGTCTGATCGTGAGCAACAAGGAAATATGAATGAGATCATTCTACACTCTTAGGAATTTGACATATTATCACAGGTCAACAGATGTAAGTGAGAATGAGAAACTGATAACCTCCCTGTACACATAAGGCTCAGGCTCGGCTTTGGCTCTTGGGAAGGCGGAATGCTTAGCTGGACATGGAATCATGAATAGCAGTAGCAGTGAATAGGTCTCCAAGCGCTGTCATGACTCAGCCTCGGCTCAGCTGGACAAGCAGAGCCACAGAGACCAGGTTTACCCTGATCTCATGTACATATAGCACATCATTTAGTGATAAGGTCTTTCCTGATATGAGCTTAAGCATCACTTCCCCTCTTCCTTGGACTTTAGCAGTTTGGGGTCAGCAAGATAGATGAGGTCATTCCCTTCTTCAAATGAGGTAAACATCTCTTTGTTTGCATAGATGTGCCTAGTGGCTCCTAAATCTACCACCTATTTTTTCACGTCAGATACCAAGAGGGCTTGAGAAACCACTGCAATAATGACTTCATCATTATTGGCATAATCTTCTTCAACCAAATTCACATTTAGCTTAGGAGGATTATTGCTTATTTGATAATTGCATCCTGTAATTCTCTTGCTGCATTATGCCGCATGGTGCTCTAGTTTGCCACAAACAAAACAATTTCCCTTTTTCTTGAAGGGGAAGTTATTATTATTAGGCTTGTAACCAGATTTCTTGTTTTTATTTTTGGAATTGTACCTCTTGGAGCATGGTTTTGATTCCACCAGATTTGCTTTGGTAGCCAATTCCTTCCCTTTTGTATCTTTCATTACCTTTCTGTTTATGTCTTCAATAATGATATGAGTAATCAGATTTGATAGGGACAACTGCTTCTACTTATACTTTAATTGTTGTTTATAATCACTCCACGCCTTTGGTAGCTTTTTAATCAGCACACCTGCTACGAACTCATTAGGCAAGTTTATTTTCTCAGCTCTGAGCTCCTCCAATAATTTGTGGTACTCATTAATCTAGAGTTTTATATCCTTCTCATCAGTCATCTCCTACATATAAAAGTTTCCCACCACGAACTTTTGTTTACCGGCTCTTCAGTAGTATCTTTGAGAATGAAAGACTCCCACATCTTACTTGCCTCCTTGTAGACACATTAAACATCGAAAAGGTCATTAGACAAAGTGTTAATTAAGGTGTGTCTGCAAATCTTATTGGCATACACCCGAGTGTCCTTATGGGCTTGATCAGCATTGACCGATGGTTCAAGCTGTGTAAGGGTAGCAGCTACTCTGTGCATATCTAGGAGAGTGTAGATTCGCTCTTGCCAACGTCTAAAATTTTTCCCATCAAACTGATCTATCTTTGAAGTATCAGGGAACATTCTTGGAAGGGGCACTATAGTTGGAATAGAGACTGGGACAACATTATTGGGACTAGTAGCAGTGTTTTGTGACTCCATGATAATAGTTAGCTCTTAAGATTGTAGATAGTAATACCTGCAAAAATAAAAATCAACACGAGTCGCGTCCAATGACACTGTCCCTAAGAGCTATTCAGTAGCTACCGGATAAGTAAGATGCGGCACTCCCCAGGATTAAACGGATTCTTCCTGCAAGATAGGGTGAGCAGAATCGCAAAAATAGTTTAACTCAGCAAGTAGAATAATCTGTCAAAGGAGGAGGAAGAAAGGTGCACCAAACTCAAGTGCAATATATTAATCCTCTCCTTTTAGACCCTTTATTGTATTTTTCAGTATCAAAACTATTCAGCCACACACATTCTAAAAAATAATGCATCAATCTTTTTCTTAAAACAAGCCAAAAAAACGCAAATGGAGCCACACACTTATTGCCATATACGTTGCTATCAACCTGATTTGCTCTTAAAATGCCAAGAAAGGTGTTATAAATTACAATGAATGAGGTACACATTTATTTCTCTTGCAGGTTGCTTTTTCATACATGAAAATGCTATTAGTATAAAATACCATTAAATGCAATCAAACAAATTCCAACGATGCATTACTTTGACAATGCTCCTAACGGAAATACAATTAAATGCAATCAAGCAAATTCCAACTATGCATTACTTTGACAATGCTCCTAATGGAAATACAATTACATGCAATCAAACAAATTCCAACTGTGCATTACTTTGACAATGCTCCTAAAGCAAATACTATTAAATGCAATCAAACAAATATATATAACTAAGGTATTTAAAATACCTTACAATCCATGTAAGCATATAAAATGAATTAACCATGGTTACCTCAACTCCAAGATACTGACAAACTCAAGTCACAAAAGTATCAACTACACTCAAATCAATCTACACAGTGATATAGATGCAAATTTAATAGTACAAATTAAATAATTAACTTGTTTATACCCATTTAAAGTCTTAAAATAATTATTTAAAATTCGTTCTCCTGAATAGGATCCCAATCATTTAATTTAACCTAAATTTAATTATTTCTCTCTACCCAACAGTTCAATTAAAGCATATTTTAACTACAATTGCACCAAAAACTCCAGTTTAAAGTTTAATGTTTCAAATATAGAATTGCTAAATTAAAAATCCTTATCCCATTCGACATTTTAAACTTATTAAAACTTTATGAATATCTTCAATAACACTTATACATCATTTAACTCAAACCTAGTGTGAGCAAATAACCTATGTAGAATAAATTATAAACTGTTTAAATAAAGATTTATTTTAATTTATAACAACAATCAAATTATGAATCCGAATCAAGGAAAATTAACAACTATTTCCCCTCAATATTTCATTAGACAGATATTGGCAAAACTCAATCTTTATCTCAAACCGTAATTCTAAATTTTTATCTTACCAGTATGATATTACTATCATTAGAAAAAGTAAATTATTTAGAAAACCTTTTGTGAAGGAAGAAAATTGAAAGGAAGTAGTTTTGATTACCTAATTGATCCAAAACGAACTCTTACATCCAAAAGGAGCAGCGACGCCGCCAGAAGAAGAGGAGAGTAGCGAAAGAACCCTAGCCACTATTGTGAGGTGAGTTTAATATATATTTATAGGTGCATCACCCCTTTTTCCCCTATTATTATTTTTTAATACACACACACACACTACTAAGGCCACGTATGCGCATAGGTTAGCTCCCTTTTCTTTTGTGTTTATATATTATATTAGTTACATATACAAACCACCAAGGGTCACATGCCCTTTTACAACTATATATATATATATATTATATTTTCTTTTTTTCCCTTCTCTCCTTCTTTTGTTTTTCATAACATTATTTCTTTTTATTATCATTTATGTTTTCTTTAATTCATATGCCTCACATTAGGATAAATTCTTTTTGACTCAAATGATTACCTAGCAAGTTATTATTTCCAAATAACAAATAAATCCTTTAAATAAATAATTATTTTTCAAAGATAATTAAATCTTCTTAATAAATAAAGAAAATGGATGTTACATTTTTCGTGGCAATTAGGGCAGAGCAACGGGCAGGACAGGCTGGCCCTATGGCCAGCCCGTAAGCCGGGCAGCCCGTTTACTCATTTTCTTCCTTGGAGTCTGGAGTGCACATAGACATATCACACAACTCCCTTGCATGCTAGAGCTTACACTCCAACCATCCAGAGGCGGCATAAAACTGTATCAACAAATTTCTTCAACATAGCAATAAAAAAAATTAATGAATTGGTAATTGGTAAGCTTTGAAACGAATTTCAGAGGAGAATCATTTTCAACAGAGCAACAAATTTCTTCAACAGAGTAGTACAAATTTCTTCAACAGGGCAATAAATGAAATGCAATTGGTAAGCGTTGACGGTTTCAAATGAGAATCATTTTTCAGAAAATGGAGTAAGAAGAGAGAAATGAACCTTGGAAGGTGGGATTGGCGAAGGAGCAATTCCGATGATAACCAAGTAAGGCAAGTACATCGACGATGAAGGCCAAGCCCTTATAGACCAAATTAGCCTCAAACACCTCCAAAACCGTCATCGGCGACAAAGGCCATTGTGGTGAAGGTCTTGCAAAGAATCACCCACAATCGAGTTTGCACTTGACCTGATTCGTGAGCTCAAATCTTCACCCGGTGGAATAAAGAGCTTGGTCTAGTTCACAAGTCATGTGCTTATGCCCAGGTGAGATATGTTGGAGAAGAATCAGCTATGGGTGGTGGTGATGAGGATGGAGCCGGGGTAGCCTGAAAGCGGATTTGGGAGAGGTAGAGAGGAGGGAGGCGATAAGGGTGGGGATAAGGCAGTGATGGTTATCACCAGTGAGGCCGTAAGGGAGAGAAGGAAGAGAGAAGCTTTTAGAGGCGATGGCGAGACTGAGGCGATAAGGCTGGCTCGCTGGGGTTTCAAGCTTCTGGAGGACGAAGGTGGTCTTCTTGCAATTGCAAGCGCGACTGGGGTTTGGGGGGAATAAAAAGAGGTTAAAAACGCTTATGGAGGTTATGAAGGAAAGGAAATGAAAAAGCTTTTAAAATATGTTAAAGAAGTGGTTTGGGCGGAATCAAACCTTAATGCTTGAGGTATATATATAGCACCTTTACCATCAGACCCATGTGTCAACTCGGAAATGTTCATTCAGGAATTGTTGTATTATAGTAAGTTTATATGTACCAAAAAAATAAACGGGTGGGCACGGGTAGCCCGAGGCTTTGTTCATGCCCCATCCCGTTTAAGCCAAAACACGTCCCGTTTAGGCCCACCTATGACGGGCCCTTTTTGGGTGGGCCCAAACGGGAAAATTCTTGAGCGGGTTCGGGCGGGCTTAGCAGGTTATGGGTCATTTGCTCAGCCCTAGTGGCAATCTCATCTCTTGGAGTTTAAAGAAGCAATACACTGTCGCTCTTCTCTACAATAGGAGAATTTAGATGTCTTGCTTCAGTTGTCTTATAGGTCCTATGGTTGCAATCATTGTGTCCATTTGGGAACCCGGTAAAGAAGTACTTTTACACAAGCCGAGGTAAATATGTTGAGGATATTATCTCATTTTGCAGAAAAACACTGTTGAACGTGCTTTTGAGGATTTAATAAGCTTTTCCAAACAAGCACAATTGATTGAATTGTGCATTTCATCTCCTAGTTCTCTACCTTTAATTCTCTAGCTATGATAATCTTAGTAGCTGTACTTATTGCACATAATCCTATCCTTCGTCACAGAATGAAGCTTATGGAACTTTATTTTTTTGTTACAGAGAAGGTTATCAGCAAGGATTTGATGTCTTATACATTCCTGCTATTGATCAAATTGTTTACACTTTCACCAAACCACTCTCTACATTAGCTTTTCTTTATTTCTTGTATGCTCATACTTAACAAGGTAGCATGAGAGAGGAAAAATTAATATGATGTTGGCATTTTTTTTGAATGAAAAATGGATAGCATTAAGAAAATCGAGAGATACAAGAGGGGGCCACGGAGACCCTAAACCCCCTCACCCCATCCCCATTCAAAAGAGGTGGTGGGTGCCAATAGGTACAGAAATTTCCTGTGAGATCATGTGCAAGTTTGGCAAGGTGATCTGCCAAAGTGTTCCCTTCCCTAGGTATATGAGTTATAATGGCATGCCAATTCCTGTTCAAAAGTATTCTAGCTTTAGACACAATATCTTGAAATGGGTGTTCTGTAGTGCATCCTCGCAACATTAAGTTGACAGCTTCAATGGAATCTGACATAACTTCTACTTGACGAATTCCTTTGTTCCAATATAAATAAAGACCGTGCATTATGCCTAACAGTTCTACAATTGCTATTAGCACATTAGTGAGTTTACAGCTATAACCACATATCCAAGTACCACCTTCGCCTCTAATAACCCCTCCACATCCGCATCTCCTAGAATTTAGAATAGACACATCAATCTCCAATTTATGAAAAAACCTCCTAGATTGGTTTCTGTTTGGCACTTGTCCCCTTGCAGCATTATAGAAAGCATACCTGGATTTTAGATCTTGATCCAGGCAAGCTTGAAAAAAGCTAGAATGTGCCTCATTGTACTCTTCGCCTTTTCCAGTGCCAAAAACCCTATTACATTTGTTAACCCAGATATCCCAGCAAGTGTATCCAAATAAAGTAGCCCATTGAATTTTCTTTGTAAAATGCTTTCCCGCCTCAGTGCTCAGGTTCCATCGAATCCAATCTGTCCCTTGTAAGGAGGAGAATGTGGCCCATTTTGAGGGATGAACAATAGATAGCCATCTATCACGAGCATTATGGCAATCCTACAAGAGGTACATGGAGTCTTCATCCTGAGGGCACATGAAAGGGCATGCTGCAGAGGTATCAATCCCTCTTTGCGCTCTGAGTTGTGAAGTGTGTGTTCTACCATGGGTGAATAACCACATGAAAGCATTTATCTTCTCTAGTACTTGCCATCTCCAAAGTTTTCTCCATATGCCATCCTCTTGTTGGTAAATACCTGCAAAAAGGAAATGATATGCAGAATTAACAGTAAAGAGACCGCCATTGGACGGTTTCCAAATGTATATATCCTCTCCTCTCTCCTCACGGGGCGGATGAGCACCCATGATGCAATCAATGGTTTGAGGGTGGAACCAGTTTCTCAACTTTAGCTCATCCCACTCTACATTCACATTAGTGTAATCAATAACCCTTTCCTTCGTGTCAACTATTCCCTCAGCGCCTGGGATCTTAATCAAAGGCTCATTCACTTCGAACCAATTGTCAAGCCAAAAGTTGGCCATCTTGCCATCCCCCATCTCAATTGAAATCATTTGAATTTTATGAAAATTTAATGTTTTTATTTGTACATGTGAATTACTTAAAAATGATTTATAATAAAGTATATGCCAAATTGCCAATATGTTTTCTCATGAGACTTAAACTTGACACCTAGCAATTGTAAGGGTTCCTTCTTGTCCTCTTGGTAGATTTACGGTAAAAATAATGAATATTCCATCTCCATGTAGTGGTAAATATAAGATATTGTTTATACTGTAAATTACATTATAAACAAGGTTTTATATTTAATATTAAAGAAAGTAATAATAAAATTGAAGTAATTATATCTTGTATCATTAGTTGTAAAATAAGTAAGACATGATAAAGGATTTAAACACATATATTTGGTCTTGAAGGATTTTGGGCGTACCTGGAGATGCTGAATTACGAATCTGCAGATACCCATGCGGAATTTGGATCACAATGGTGGATGTAAACACAAGTCATAGCAAAAGCACCGAAGGCAAGAGGAGAGGATATGAGAGGATTCTCTGCAAGAGAAAGGGAAGGGAGAAGACTTGTTTTTTTTTGTGTTGTGTCTGCTCTCTTTAGGGAACCACTTCCCCATATATATAACTTCCCATAAGAGTCCATATTTACGCATTTGACCTAGCCCATGGATTTGGGCCTAATCCATTAAGGGTGGCCCATATTCCAACATCTCCTATTCACACTCGGTGGATTAGGAAACATGGGCCCCATCCTTCTCTCTTCTTCCTTTCATACTACGTGCTTTGCCGTGACCGCATGGGCATGACGTCTTTTAGATATTTGTACTAGAAATCCCTTTCACAGGACCAGCACAAGACAATTTCTCTTCATGTAGCTTGAATCTGGTTATTATGCCTCATATGTCCTAGATTTAGCCAAAATACACTTTCACTTTGACGAATCTAATCCCTCCCAAGTCAACATAAGATGTAGATCATCTTTCTCGTATGTATGGTGTCCACACTTATGAAATCTCAAAGTTGATACCATAAGGGAACATGTTACAGACACCAGCATAGTTGTGTATTTATCAGGTAATCTTCCTTTCGCCCATATATCATTTTGATATACATCAACCACTTTCCTAACATAGTACCTTGTATCACATCTATCATGATAGTAGGATGTACGTTAAGGTAGCAGTCATTAAAGTATACCTCCATGATAATGTCAAAGTCAAAGGACATAAGTAGAAATATTAATTTCTTGGGACTCACACAGCAACGAAGCAGGGATTCATTCACTTGCTTCCCTTTTGCAGTTCTATAACACATGTGGTATGAATCACATGCTACGGTGTTTCTCTTATACTATAAGAGCGTACGTCATTTTAACACTTACTATCAACACCGTACTGACTTTTAGTCTATATGTTCTCAACATCTAAACCCAAATTCTTCTATGTCTCATTCTCATATGACATCAGTATTGAAGAATTTGTTGTCTGGTAACAGGCATCATGGGAGCGGGTTCCCATGATTCGATCCATGTTTTATAGTTATATACATTGGATCTCATCCCGACATACTAGACAGTTGCGAGGCGACACAATTTGTATTTCTTCTCTACCATCTTTGCATACTCCTCCTGAGTATCAAAGGCGGTAGCTCGTGTGAGAGAACCTACCTCATTTGCCTGTACGACATACTAGACATTGTATACTTGTACATAGACACATAAATCAATGATGAATAATTGCATACTTTAATTATAAATTCAATACATAGTGTCTGTAACATTACATTTTGCACATACAAATAACCCTTACATGTTTCTCAAACACTTCTCTAGCAATTGGTTTAGTCATGGGATATGGACCATACTCTTGGTCGATATGTGTTGTACATTAATCACTTTCTGTGCTACATAATCTCCAACAAAATTATACTTAATATCAATGTGCTTTGTCTTGCTATGATATTTTGGGTCTTTCGTGTACGCTATGGCCGCAGTGTTGTCACAGTATATCAACATAGGATTTGTGTTGTCATTCCCAAATCCAAGGAGTTCAATGAATCTCTTCAGCCATATAGCCTCCTGCACTGCCGTAGTGCAGGCCACAAACTCAACTTCCATGGAATGTAGGGCTATGCACGTCTGCTTCTTGCTGCTCCAGCTTATGGCGCCATTATTTAGCAAGAAAGTATAACCTGAAGTTGACCTTCGTTCAACTTCGTCTCTGCCTACATCAGCATCAGAGTATCCAATGAGCCGCAAATCACTTCCTTGATAAGTCAGTGCATAATCCGATGTGCCCTTTAAGTATCGCATTATCCTTTTCACAACTTTCTAATGCTGTTCACCAGGATTTGATTGGAACCTACTCACAAGTCCAACTGCGAAGCAAATATCTGGCCTTGTGCACATCATTGCATACATTAAACTTCCAACGGCACTAGCGTAAGGAACTCTTTCCATTCTTTTCTTGGCTGACTCAGTCTTGGGACACATTTCAAGATTCAGGCTAACTCTAGTAGCTACCGGGATGTCTAAGGGATTGCAGTCACTCATGTTGAACCGCTCGAGAATTTTCTTAATGTAATTCTCTTGTGAAAGAGATAGAACTCTTTTTGCACGATCCCTTTGGATTTTAACTCCAAGTATGTACTCTGCTTCTCCCATGTTTTTCATCTCAAAGTTTGATGACAGCCATTCTTTAACGGCTAAAATCGAAGCTAGGCTGTTTCCGGCCAGTAGTATGTCGACTATATATAATGACAACATCACAAAGTTATCATCAAACCACTTAATGTAGACGCAGCAGTCTTCTTCAACCATCTTAAAATCATTTGAGGTTATCGCCTTGTGAAACCTCAAATACCACTGCCTAGATGATTGTTTCAATCCATAAATGGAGCTTCTGAGCTTACAAACTTTGCTCTCTGAACCTTTCCTTATGAAACCTATCGGTTATTCCATATAGATTTCTTCATCCAGGTCTCCGTTTAGAAATGTTGTTTTCACATCTATTTGATGTAACTCCAGATCTAAACTGTTTACTATTGCCAGAATTAGTCTTATTGAGTTAAAGCGTACAACAGGCGAGAAGGTGTCGTTGTAATCGATACCTTCCAGTTGTGTGTATCCCTTCGCTACCAGATATACCTTGTACTTGTCAATTGATCCATCCACTTTTCTTTTTATCTTGAGAACCCACTTGTTCCCAATGGCCTTTCGACCTTTTGGTAGATCAACGAGTTCCCAGACTTGATTCTTTCTCATTGAATCAATCTCTTCTTCCATTGCGTTCTGCCATTCGTTCTTAGCAAGGCATGACAAGGTTTCATGTACAGAATGTGGCTCATCATCTTCATCCGGGGTGACCATGAGTGCTTCCCCTTCTATTGGGAAACGCTTCCTGGTACATTTCCCCTGTCACTCCTTCTTGGAGAGACCTCTTATCTCTTTCGTTTCTTTTGTCTTGGTCTCGGTAAAGACCTTTCTGAGCCTTCTGGTCTCCCACTTAGATCGATATATTGAGACGACTGGGGATCATTAGATCGATCTACACTATCTTGTTCTTCTCTCTCATAAAGAGATACTGTTCAATCTATTTCTAATCCTCCAGGAAATTCACTTTCCAAAAATGCAGTATCCCTTGATTCAATTTCAGTCACTGTTCTTCGTTTTCCCTAATGAAAATGTATCCTTTGGATTCTTTTAAGTATCTTATAAAGATACATTTCTTTCCTCTTGGACCCAATTTCCATGCCTGTGGGAATCTTCATGAACGTATGCAGCCGACCCCCAGGGCTTAAGATACTTAGATCGGGCTTGCGTTTCGTCCACAATTCATAGGGTGTGGAATTGACTGCTTTTGAGGGTACACTATTACGTATAAAGGCCGCTGTTAATAAAGCATCGCCCCAATATGAAATAGGTAAGCTTGCTTGAGCCATCATCGACCTAACCATGTCTAGAAGAGTTTTATTTCTTCTTTCTGACACACCATTTTGCTGTGGGGTGCCAGGGATATTTAGCTGTCTAATTGTCCCTTTTTCTTCACAGAGCTGTTTAAACTGATCGGATAGTATTCACGACCTCGGTCAGTACGTAATACTTTAAATTTATGTTCTACTTGATTTTTTACTTCATTTATATATTGTCTAAAACACTTCAGTGCTTCAGAATTTTGTGAAATCAAATAAACGTGACCATGTCATGAAAAGTCATCACTAAAGGTAATGAAATACCAAGCTCCATGCCTTGCCCTCACACTCATGGGACCGCATATATCAGAATGGACTAAGTCTAATGGATTTACAGCTCTAGTTCCTGTACCAAAAGGTTTTCTAGTTGCTTTAATGGCTAAGCAAATTTCATGTAAAGACATTTCCATGTTTGGAACTTTACCTAGTAAACCTTCATTTGCCAGTTTTATCATTCGATTCTGGCTTATGTGCCCTAGTCTAGCATGCCACACATTCATATCAACAGTTGTATTTGAAGAACTAACGAAACAGTCATGCAAATTAAAATCACCAATAACATCCATTACAAAGAATTTTCCTGAAAGGAATGGCAAACTATAAAAGGTCTTGTTGCTAAAAATGTCTGCAACTTTGCCATGAAAATTAAAGTCAAACCCATAATTTAAGAGACACAGTACAGAAACTATATTTAGTCGGATGTCCGGTGTATAAAGCACATCGTGCAAGATTAAGGTTTTTCCACCACACGTAGCTAGTTTGCATGTGCATATGCCTTTAACCTCGATCCTTGCATTATTGCCAACATAAAGCCACTTGCAATGATGCGGCAACCAATAGTAATCCACGAAGGATTCTCGATCCTTTATTATATGGTCTGTTGATCCTGAGTCAAGAATCCAAGAAGAAGATACAGGTTCAATCAGAAAAGAAGTACTTGCAACATAAAAAATGTGTGAATTCACATAATCCACTAGTATCTTTCCACGGTCATTCGGCTCAGGGCAATCCCTTGCGAAGTGACCCACCTTCTGACAGGCATAGCATTTAACCTTATTCAGATCAACTTTCTTCTTGTTGCCTCTAGTGCCCTTCTTCTTGAAGTGCATTTTGTCCCTCTTGAATTTAGGGACTTCCTTCCTACCCTTTCTGTGAAATTTCTTGCCCTTCTTGAAATTGGGCTTGGTATTGGAAGGACCTACTTTCTCAGTGTAATAGGCATGCCCAGAAGACTTGTAAGCTTCCAGGCATTCTTCTTCCAGCTCAAGATGCTTTACAACATCATCAAAAGTGACGATATTGTCATTATGGGTTAGGTTTACCTTCATGTGTTCCTAGCTATGTGGAAGTGACCTGATTACAGCCTGCACCTGCTGTTCATCAGTCAATTTGTGTCCAGCTTCCTGGAGCTCCCTAATCATGTTTGACATATCTCGCAGATGTTGCTTCATGGGTGTATTACCCTGAAGCTTGTATGTGTCACACTTGATTGTTAGCCTCCTGAGTTTAGTGGTTGAAGTTCCACCAAACCTTTCTCCAAGGGCCGCCCACATGGCGTGTGTAGTGGCATGCTTCTCATATTGGCACATTAGGTCATTCTCCATTGTGCTCAGCATGCTGTTTTTCTTTTTCCATGCCTGGTATAATTCCAGGTTCCTCCTGTGCTGGGCTGAAGTCCCAGCTTCAGGTTCCACCAGAACGGTGGTCAGTGGTTCAAGGGCCTCTTGCTCTTCCAATATATACTGCACTTTCCAGTACCAGATGTCTCAGTTGTCACCGTTCAGCTTATCCCCTTTGTTCAATTCGACAATAATACCTTTTGTTGCCATTTCCAAGTCTGGCGTGACAAGTTATTGTATTAACAAAAGGTTTTCTACAATGCTAAGTTTCTAGCGTATATGTAGCACATCACAGTATAGAATATCTTGTACTTATATAATTCTTGACAAGTGGATAATTTCATCGCTAGATTTACGATCAGGAGAATACGTTTGTACCTCCAATCACACAAACACTAGTAACTACATTATTTTTCTTTCAGGAATTATATAAGCACTCGTTAATCATTAACTTTCAGAAATCTCATCTTCCAAAAGCTCCCACTTATAAAAAAGTGTATAATGCTGCCACATTTAATTAAGTACAATAAACATTGATAATGATTTGCAATACGAAACATGTCAGATTTCATAATTCATAAAGGCTTAATAGTACTTCACATCCTGTTCTGAAATCATAAATGCATCAATAAGAGAAATAAGTGGAAATACACACAATTCAAAGGTGCAATTTAACTTTAGACATTTGCAACACAATAGTTGACAATTTTTTTCCTTAGTCTTCTAAAGTATTAATTCTCGTTCAGCATAAATCTCCTTTTTCTCTTTACTGCGTCAACCCACATGGTTGTTAAGAAGGTTAAAGTGAATGTGGCCGTAGCTCTGACTGCCTCACGATAGTGATCATGACATTCACATAAAATTCTGCAGTCTTATTATTAGCTATGTTGTTGGTGTAGTTAGCGATGATGCCATAAATGATTTTTATATTCTTGGATCTGGCCGTTCTCATTGCATCATGCTCGGCTATCGTCACAGCCATTGCGGGAGAAAAGGGTTAGTTGACCTATTCTTCGTTACTTTGAGGTTCAGAATTCAATGAGAACGAGGATTTAGGACCTAGGTCTGAGTAAACCTCTTGGTATACTTCGTGACCCTGCTCAACATTTTGCTCAGGATCCTCTTCTGGGCCCTCTTCAGGATCCTCTTCAAAATCATCTTGCGGATCCTCTTGAGGCTCTTCCTCAGGATCCTCTTCTTTCGGGTCTTCCTCAAAATCCTCTTCAACTTGTTGTTTAGGATTCTCATCAGGAATATTGTCATCCATGTATTCAAAGTGCACTGGTCCATAAGACAGTGCTTCAGTGCTATCTGAGATTTCTTGCCTCATTTAATTTTCTAAAAAAATGAATTTAAAATAACTATTTCGAAGAAATTTTCAAAAAATCTTAAGCTAAGCATTGATTTTCATTAAAAATAGATCCTGAATTGCCTGTGAAAGTAGGCAAATAGCATATCAAAATGAAGGTCTTGAATTTTAGGATTTTTAGGAACAAACAGCATCTCATTTGGAGGTCTCACGCATTGTCATGCACCCCGAGAAGATTAAATACTGAAAAATTCGAAAAAAATGGGACGAACCCCACTCTCTGCCTTGGAGCCACCAGGACGTCACACGTGCCGTCGTTTCGAACTCCACGCGTCGCCAGGAGTCGGATGGTGTGGTTCACTCCTCCAGCTGACGTGCTACGTGGCCTCACGCGCCACGTGGCCCTTTCCCCAAAATTTTTTTATTTTTTATTTTTTTTTGCTGGGCCTCGTTGCCCAAAAACCATTTTTTGTTTTTTCCTATTGGGTCTCTCTGGCTCAATCCAATTTTTTTATTGGGCCTTTCTGGCCCAATCCAAAATTTTTTTTTGTTTTTTTCGGCTCAATTGGGCCTCTCTGGCCCAACCCAAATTTTTTTTTTTCCGGATTGAGCCTCTCTAGCCCAATCCATTCCGGGTCGGATTAAACTACCCGTTTCTAACCCTTTTCACTGCCCTCAGGAGCCACCTCCTTTTTTTTTTGCAAAACAATTAGAAACGGTCCAGGGCGGATTCGAACCCACAACTTCGGTGTTGCGAAACGGTCGCCTGACCACGCGGGCTGGTGGCGCCTTTTGTAGATCAAATAATTGAAAAACCATCCTCCAGCTGTTGGGTTACCTTACCCAACCCGGTTTTCCGCCGTGCACTATTCACCACCACCGTTACTATTCATTTAATGCGTTTTTCGGCCATATCTTCGCCGTCGGAGTCCTTTTTCCCGTTCTAGGTGTCCATTTCATCGTTTCGATGAGATCTACACAATGGGAGCACTTTTGGAACCTAATTCTTTCTCATTTTCTGAAAAACACGATGGAATTCGTAACTCATTTTTCTTCCACAACTCCATCGTCCGGTGTCCATTTTTGTGTTCTTAGTCTTCATTTTCTCATCTTGAAGAGCTCTACACTATAAACATGTTTTCTAAGCCTAAAGACGCTGTATACCGAGAACCCAAATCTGGATCTCCGTTATTGGGTTTTGTTTCTCATTTCATTTTTCGTTTTCATCGTTTCGGTTTAGAGGCGTATAATTTCAAACCATATGTACACATAAATCACAGACATGCTTGAAATCTGAACCGAAAAACAAAACGGCATGCTATACAGAAAACCAATAGTGCAATTCAACCAACATGCTTGCATAACTCATATGAAATTCATGCTTGAACAGTAAGGGAATTACCACATAATATGTATGGTAAGCAAAAGATCATAGTAATGGAATACTTTAATCATACACTCAGATTTTCATGATTAAATTAGTAAAAATTCATATCTATGCGGAAGAGAAATGCCTTAGGAACTTGGGTCTGATACCACTGAAGGATTTCAGACTTACCTGGAGATGCCGAATTACGAATCTGCAGATACCCAAGTGGAATTCGGATCACAATAGTGGATCCAAGCACAAGACACAACAAAAGCACCGAAGGCAAGAGGAGAGGAGATGAGAGGATTCTCTGCAAGAGAAAGGGAAGGGAGAAGACTTGTTTTCTCTGTGTGTTATGTCTGCTCTCTTTGGGGAGCCACTTCCCCATATATATAACTTCCCACAAGAGTCCATATTTACACATTTGACCTAGCCCATGGATTTGGGCCTAATCCATCAAGGGTGGCTCATATTCCAACAGGTCTTTTAAAATTACATAAAGTGTCAACTTAACCTCTAAAATTTATAAATTATATTTTACCCTCTCAATTGTAACACTATTAATTTTATTTAATAAAATTGTCAATACAGTCAATGTGAAAAAAAAAAGAGGTTCTGCAATTAAATAATTAAATGTTGCCAAAAATATGTTAATTTGTAATTAGTTTTATAATACAAAATTAAAACAAGCATGCCCATCACGAGATTGTTTTAATTGGGATTCCTTAAAATCTGGTCCCTGTTTTCTCTTCCAAGTTTCCATTTCTTCTCAAACACATTTTACACAAATCCGTATGCTTCTCCCTCCCTCTAGCTCTCTGGAGTAAATTTCCCGCAACAAAATGCTGCACATTCTTTCTTGCGGAGATCTTTTTTCTTCTTGTGCGCAAGATTACAGCCTCATTCTTGCATTTTATACACTTTGCCCAAGATTTAGTAGTACCAGATCTTTGCATTTTGGAGGTCTGAGATACGCTAATGGCGTTTCTCAAGCTCAATGTTAAGTTCATTGTTAAGCATTAGAAAAAGAATTGGAAGAAGAAAATTCAATGTATTATCGTAAACCCTTTTGGTTTATAACACTAATATATCCTTTCTTGAGGGTGATGAACTAACTCCATTTTGGGGACTCTTGAAGTGAGAAATCCAAATTATCGTCCCCTTCTTTTGGTGGGGATTCTTATCCTCTCACTCTTTGGTGATGATTATATAATCACACCCTAAAACCATTACACTATAACCCTTATATAGATTTTTGGGTCATTAATTAAGTGATTGACACTAACCATTTTAACTAAACATCAAAATATTCTAATATTTTCCAGAAAGATTCATTGCGTGGGATATTATTCAGATAAAATCGGCCTGCAGAGTGGAGACACGAGATTCTTGGCAATGCCTCCATCTGATGATGCCGCCGAAGATTCTAACAAGTAAAATATTTTATTCAAACCTATTATTAAACTATTTCCGTGTTAAAACATCTTTCTATAAGCAATTAAGCATTATTTTGGCGGCTTGAGACTAGATAGTTACAAGATGTTTGATTCTGTTTAATGTAAAGATCCATTCAATGGTGTTGATGCCTATTGCTTTTGGTTAAATTAATT
>JANTPZ010091366.1:0-19130 GCA_025593235.1 Vachellia pachyceras
AGTATAGTTCCCATTTTCCAAGCAATAGTGAAAATAAGTTAGTGAAATTGGGGAGATGCGTGCTGTCGCATATATATTAGGAACATCTGAGGATGCCAAAAACAAAGTGTAACGTGTATTCAGGAAGTCATTGTCATCCATGAAGTCCCCAGTGCTGCTGAACCCCCAGTGATTGTTGGAGTCATAATAAAATTTTGCTGTACCACCTAATTCATCTCCATCTCCGGTGTAGAGCAAATGATCTTTATTTTCTATCAAAGTTACATCCTTTCCACCACTATTAACATGCAAACAAGTTGAATCTGGTAAAGGGGAAAATATAAAGTTAGCCAAAATATCACAAAACAAAGCAGTTGTGTTCTCAACAAGCAACTTCAAAAATGATTTATCACTTGACATATTCCTTGTCATTTACACATTTAAGAGTTGGGGTATATTCAAAGACACACGGACACAATATTAGAACTTACAGTGTAAGATTATAGCATAAATTCAACTCATTATATTATTACCAAAAAAAAAGAATCAACTCATTATAGTCAACATTCAAAGCCATAGTGCATTAAAATCAGTACTTTGGTCAGCTCGTTAACTTTATAGGAAAGGGTTCACAAAATATACGAGCCTATGAATGTATTTCAATGTTGGTGACAATCCCATTTGCAAATTAATGCTTCATAACCTAATATTTGAAACTATAATTCCTGAGACCTAGTATAGTCACTCAAAGCATTTCAGTATTTCAAATATGGAAAATTATTACATACATCTTGGACAACTGAAATTCTTCGTGCACGGCAGAGCTCTCCCTCTGTCATAAATAATGAGTGAGAACAAAAAAACTGACTCCATTTCCAATACCAGTAAACTTCTAGCAACAAAAGGGAGAATTGACAGGTAGGTGCTTACACATCATTGGGCCCTGAGGAGCTCTGAAACAAATTTAGGTTTAAATTCCTAACCAATAAAAACAAGAAAGATTTACACAAACACCAAACTTAAGGATAAATAAAAACAACTATTGGAAAGCTTTCCAAGTTCTTACAGGTTATCTTGACAAGCAGATTGCTCAGGACTTAGAGTAAAATTGTTGTAAGAAAGATCACTGCACCCATGAATTGAAAAGAAATGCCATCAGCCTTCCAATATTCATACTAAAAGTATAACATCCAAGATATGATCATACCGTTCAATGTGTAAAATCCATAACACATTTGAGAGTACCACAATTCCTTTTCTAGGTTCTTCTTCTTATACCAGCATTTGATCTCAGGACCCCTATATCACACTTTGAAGGGCTCTCCACTGAGACCAAACATGCTAGTAATACTAAAATCCATCACACACAATATTAAATAATTTGAAACTATGATACTTACCGGAGTTTCAGGAGAAAACAGCTGTGATATTCATGAGTTGGGAACAGTGTTTAGAAGCTACAAAACTAAACATGACTGATTTCTTCAACAAAAGCTCCTTTTTGTTGATTATTTTATCAGAAAGGGCACTAAAAGCCATTGATGCATCAAACAGAACTTTAATCTTTTAGAGATATTCCTCTTCTCAATGAACATATGCGTAAATCTGGTTTCTTGGATTGCCAGATGGGGGAATCTTAGCATCTTAGATTAATCTATTTAGTGTAGATATTCTTAGATAGGAAGTGAAATAGGTAATCAAACTAAATTCAAGGATGATAATAAACAGTGAGAATAGATTGTCACCAAATCATCCACATGCTTGACAATATGGCTTAGAAAAATATAGGCAATACAAAAATCAGGAGCAGATAAAAATAAAGTAGAATTGAATTTAAATTGTAATCTCCCATGCCCAAGTGATGGAAAATATATCATCTCAAATATACTTGAAAGGACGGTAAGGATCCATTGCAAATGTAGAAGAAAGATGAAATAAAATAAGTTCACTACAAGATAAGATATTTACATGTTGCTTCCAGCCTTCAAGATTGAGTCTGGTATATTTCCACTTAGCATGTTGCCAGTCAAAAAGCTGATAAAAATAATACAAAATGTTAACCATGCCATATTCTTAATATTTCATTGAATAGGAAATCAGCTAACCACGGCACACTTCATAATGGGCATGTTGGAGTACATGGTTTTGAGTAAGTTCTTAGGTTACATATAACATACCACCTAGCTGTGCAAGAAACCAATAAAAGTCCACAACAAGCTAGTATTTCAGGGGTTGAGATCCACTAACCCACCTCTTTTTGGTGAGTTTCTAACTTTCTATTGCATCTGTTAGGATATTAGAAGATTTATTCGTTAAGTAAAGCACAAGAAGACAGTGAAAATGGACAATGGAAATTTAACAGGTTTTTTTGTTTATGAACAAAACAATCATCATTTAAAAGTGAAAACTTCAAAATTTCAGAGAGAACAGGAGGAGCTGTCATTACTTAAAAGCTTATTTAGTTTTGGTCACAAATCGTACTCATGAGTACTATTAGAAAAATGACTCCAACCCTTCGCTATATCCATATTATCACATGTAAGCAAGTGATTATATTGATTGAGAAGTTATTAATCTTCCAATGCCATGTAAATAAACTTCAGGGCAAAATACTTACACAAATTTCAGATGTTTTGCATTGGCAGTTGCTGGAATTTCCCCAACTAAATTATTAAAACTGACATCACTGCAACAGTGGAATAGATATTTAAAGTTCCACTAATGGAAAAGGCTCAGAAGTCAGAATTAGTTATATGTAAATATTTCAGTAATTTATTTTCAATTAAGAATCAGCATTAAGTTATCATCAATGGTCATGCATGCAGTACAACATGCCATGCTAGAACCAAATAATAGAAGTATAAAAAATGACAAATAAAATATCAACAAGAGAAAGACAATCAGTCAATTAGCTAAATGTACGCATTATATGATTCAATTGTCAAATCAAGTTCTAAAAATCAAAATTCACGGACAAAAAAATGCAGGTGGAGAGAAGGTGGTAAATTACATTCTAATAATTCGATTCATTAAAGAAAAAACACATTCTCTTTCTGGATCAAGATTTGCACGGTTCTACTTTCTTTGTCTTGCAAGAAATAAGATGCTAAATATTATCTTTTGACAATTGCCTTTGTTCTCTTTTCATTCCATATTTCTCTCTCCTGGATCTTACTTTATCTAATTTTTGTTTGAAAAATATAACCTACTTTATGCATTCATTTACCCCTCTCTTTATACATTACAAGTAACTTGAAAACATAAGTACTTCGTATGACAGTCTGATAGTCTTGGAATCATTAGTCACCACATTTAGCCCGACTTGTGATTCCACTTTTCTGTTTAAACTCTGATGAGATGCCCAGTACAATCTTGGAATCAAATTGATCCCTTCGTAAAATTTTCAACACAAAAATAGGATGAAAGGAGTAGTCTTTATGCATCAGTATTTGCTTTAATAACATAAGATTCAGGTGCTTTACTCACAGCATTTCCAAGTCCTGCATAGTCCAGATGTAGGCAGGTAGCTGTCCAGTAATATTGCAATTTCTTAAAACCCTAAATTGAAAATATTAATCACTTTAAATTGAACATTATCAAAGGAAAGAAATGTATAGTGTCAGAAAAGTCACACAAAACATACAATCTGATCAGCGCTGTCATATTGCCTAGGGAAGGAAAATTTTGACTTGGACCACCTATGTCACTAATTCTTCTGTGCAAATAAAAATTGGGCCCTCATGAGAGAATTAACATTATATGAACTAGAAATAAAAAAACAATTAAAAGGGGGGAAAGCAAAAAAGGAGGCTCTTCACTCACAGTTGCTGTAAATTACTTAGAAGAGATATGTTTGATGGGATGGGTCCTTCAAGTCCACTTCCATGGATTTCTCTTGAATGAGGTAAAATGGGATGAGAAGAAAAGGAAGGAAATAAGCATTAGTGTTGGATTATTCATTTGTCAAGAATTAAACCACACAAAAATAGTAAAGGAAAAAAAGAAAAGAGAAATTCAAGCTCACAGTCTTTGAAGTAGCTTCCAATTCTGGATAAAATTAGGTATTGTTCCACTGAAATTGTTATCATTTATCCTACTGCAATGCACCACAGTATGATATTCATAAGAGAACACTATCATTATTTATTTGTCAAATTCTTTAATTGAAAATGGTAGCCAAGAGTATACAAATCTGTCAAATTCTTTAATTGAGCAAATGTTACTGGTAAATGTCCTGAAAAATTATTGGATGACAGAATCCTGAAACAAGTTGCCATTATAATCCATCAGAATAGATTGTTGAATCTTCAATATATTCCAACAATAAAACAAAGAAGTCAGTGATGCCTTACAGAGTTTGGAGGTTAATCAGATTTCCAAGCTCAGGTGGAACAAGACCAGAAAATTGGTTTGATTCAAGGCTCCTAATGGGGAATGTCAAGAATTACAAAGTATAAACTTCAGAAATTCATGATGATGAAGTATGATAAACACACTAATGCATTGAAATTCTCTGTTATCTAGCTAGCAAAAGGGGAAATAACGCACAAAACTCAGAGACCTAAACAGTTGAAGCTTTCAGTTATTAAAACAAAATAATGATACAGACAGTTTCATAAACTGAACTTTGATCAACATGAATTCAGAATATAAATGAGAAAAACTCAAACTCAATAACGTACAGGTATGTTAGAGAGGCCATCTTTCCCATCTCCTTAGGAATTTCCCCTGATACGCGATTCACAAGAAGAGAGCTGCATGATATGTCATAGACATGAAGTTTAATTAAAAGAAAAGACAAGCAACTGAGTAAAATTTACAACAGAAGATAAGAACTTACATTGAAGATAAATTCACTGAAGTCCATGCCTTAGGGATTGTACCATTTAGGTAATTGAGAGCAAAATCACTAAAATAACAGAAAAATTCATGTCTCTAAAAAAGGCTATGATAAAGTATTGACACTGACTGGTATTAAGCTCAAATAATTCAAAGTGGAAAAAGAATAGAATGTAAATTCTAATAGTAAGCAAGTACTTGAGCATTTTTCATGGAGTACATACACTTCTTTAAGGTAAGGAAGCTTGACCAGTTGGGGTGGAAGCACACCAGGAAGGCTGTACCCCTTGAGCGAACTAAAATATGAAAAATCAGAGAAAAAATATCATCACCAGACAAATCTTCAAAATTCAAGGTCCATCGTATTCTAACAAAAATCATTATGATAATTAAAGATTTAAATTCGACAAGAGCTTGCTCAATCAGAAATGCACAAAAAAATGAATCAATTACTTATAAGTTAGAAAAGCCAAGGACAAGATAAAGGAACTTTACATGCTCACAACATGACAGTTAGTGCCATTTTCAGAAAAACATTGGCAACCAATGCTGCTCTTTGATCCACCGGGTGGCACTGGAGTCAACCCCACCATTTCAATTTCACAAGAGTCACCATCAAACTTCCAGTAGGTGCTACCCATTGTACTAATAATTTCTTGAAGAGCATCAACTGGATGATATTTGAGGTGGTATAAGCATGACATAAAGAAATAAAGTTGTAAGGCACAAGAAAATAGAACAAAATTACAGGTAACATTAGAATTAAATCAGAATTGACATGATCATATTATGAAATCAGGCATTAGGTTTAAGACACAATATCGCCAGATAGAACTACATTTTCACATATTCATTCAACTATCAGTCCCATTTTACACGCAAAAATGTTACAAACAACTAGGCGAATAACAGAGCAAGTCTTAACTTGTTTCCTAAATAAATGTGAGATCGCCAGTTTTGACATTAGCATCTCAAGTCTTAACACAGATCGGGCTTAATGCATTTAAGATGCATATGTATGAAGCAGTCAAACACGTTAACATAATTAATAGAAAAATATGAATCAATTCTTCAATTTTACAGCACACTGAAAAGTTTAGAATTACACACTAGTAACCGATTTTGAATTAATGAAGATGCAAGTTGCAACCAAACATAATTAAAAAAAGGGACGTAACATAATAAGATTTCGGCCTAACCTAAAGTTAAAGAGAAGACCAGAATATCACTACCCGGAAGATAACTGTACAAGATACCATAACTCTAAAGACACACAAGATTGTTCAGCCCAGAAATTTACACAACATACAGGACAAATAAGTTTCAATATTATGCAAAACCCACACTAACAACATCGGCCAAGTCTGGACGGCAATCAAAATCAGAACCAAGTTTATAAGGTTTTTATATACTTGAGACTACAAGCAAGGACTTCCAATATAAAAACTTTTTTAAGGATAGCCTAAAGCTTAGTATGACGTTGGAGACAAAGGCAGAAAGAATCCAAAGTGAAATCTCAGCTTAATATCCCAAAGAGCGAGTCTCAACGTTCAACATTAACAGGAGGAGACAAAAACTACAACGTTTCAAAAAAAAAATTCTCAACAGCCCAAGCTTACCTTCATCTTGGGGCAGTTTTGATTCTGCATATCTGAGCCATCTGAAAGAACCTAACGCAATAATTAGGAAAGCAAAGAAGTTCCTTCTCAGCATGTTGAAAGACTCAGCCTACAGAATGTTGCCCTGTGAAGTTGCGAGCAGCAAGCACCATATATTGAAGGCTTACTGTTTTCTGCAAAGGTGGTATCTTTTTGGATTATGAGCTAGGAGAATGTGAAGTCGCA
Source organism: Vachellia pachyceras (assembly GCA_025593235.1). Taxonomy (NCBI): domain Eukaryota; kingdom Viridiplantae; phylum Streptophyta; class Magnoliopsida; order Fabales; family Fabaceae; genus Vachellia; species Vachellia pachyceras. The sequence goes on from JANTPZ010091366.1 coordinate 6,663, forward strand.
AGAAAAAAAAAAAGAAGGTAAGATTTTATTTACAAGTGAAATAAAGTGCTAAAAAAATCAACGAAAATCTCCAAACAGGGTGACATTTGCGGACAAGCCCACAGTCAAGTTAAATGGGTTTTTCCGTTAAAATTTAAGTGCGGCCAGTGGCTTGATGGTTGTGGGGCCCTTCTTCTTTGACTTTTCCTTCGCCATCTTCTTTGACGTTATGCAATCTGAATTCTATTATAGCTTTTGAGAAATATTCACCGTGTGTACTATGAGATCATCAACATTTCATCCTTACTCACAAGAAGTTGTTAGTACAGTACTTAATTAAGTCAAATCAATTCGTTAGGTCTATTTCTGGAGGGCTTCCGAGTTTCGTAGGAGTGTGAGTCATTCAGACGTAAAAAACTTTTCATCTGTGTTTGGATCAGATTCCTTCATTCAGTCAATATATCAATATTCAGTCATATTGACTATAAAAATTGCTTGGGAGCCTTATTGTTCAAGCAATATGCAACTTTTTTTATTGAGTTTTTGCATTGATTTTTAAGTTTTCCATGCAAAAAAAAAAAAGAGTCCACTTCGTAGCTATTTTATTAGGTTATAATTATATAATTGCATTTGTAATTAAACGGTGGGACATATTCATTACACAAGAGTTATATAATAAACTGTAATTTTCATCACATACACATTTTCTTACTTGTATAAGGTTAACAAGGTTATCTGTAAAAAATTAAATGCCAAAAATTACACAATAAAAATAATAAAATTATTTAAGAAATAGATAATTACTAACCACTCAACCTGTCTTGCCCTTTGGGTTGTTAATAATTGACTATGATCTGTTAATCAAACATGGAAAAAAAAAATGTTTCACATTTGCCCTTAGCTGTTCCAATTGAATTTTCTTGAATAATGTAAAGTTGAAAATCCTATAGTGCTTTTCCCAACTAGTCCATAAATTACAGCCCAAGTTAAACTAGGTTGTGAGATTAAACACCTTTAGCTAAAGTTACGCTTAATAAATAATATATAAATATATATATATATATATATAGCTGAAGGACCAATAAACAAGAGCCTTAATAATAATATATACACACACACGCTTAAGTATTGAATTAAAATGTTTTGTCAATTGTTATCTCTTCTAGTGTCTAATTAGAAATTGGGGGGTGATATTCAAAATCTTAGACTAGTTTTGATATTTTAAGTTTAAAACCTTGAATGCAAAGATTTAAGGATTCTTTGAGGAGGTCGTTCACCTCCCCAAAAGCCATTTATGCGCTTATCGAGACAAAATTTCTCTCACATATTTACCTCAGAATCTGTGCCCGTTCTCTCAATGAATCATCCAAACAAGCCCTTATGTGTTTTAGGCTAAATGCATTCCCTGAACCCTGATCCTACATTGTCTACATGTAAGCAACTGGCCATCCACAATACTTCCTAAGGGCAAAACTTACATCCAATTCTCTATATCTGATCCATCCAGTTTTCTAATCAACAAGTGCCATGTGGATTCATTAACACATCTTTCAATGTCATTAGTCATCTAGGTTGCATGTTTAGGAAATCTTTTATCCAAAGATACATGTAAACTAAGACAAAACGTATCTCGAAATCCATAAAAAGCATCTCAAAATCCGTAAATTCTTCTTAGATTCCGTAAATTCTTTTCAGAATCCGTAAACCCCTTTTTTTCATCAGATCCCCAAACTCACGTGGTCGTCAGTTTTGATCGAAGGTCTCTAAGTTTATAAAGGCACGGCCAACGATGGGCCTAGTGCTCATCCACATCACCATGACCAACCACTCACTCGATTCCTTGGTTGATTACTATCATCCACGGCTATTAAGATATGGGGTCAATTTAAGAATGCTATGGAGAAGTGCTTTCACATAAATCGAAGTAATATATACGTTTTTACAAAAAAAAACATTGATGAACGGATTTTTGGTTTTTCCAAACGGAACCCATGACTTTAACCAATTTCTCCGACTTGCTGTGCCCTTTCTATTTCCCTCTCCGTTAAAGCTTCGTTTACCTTGATGGGTGAAATTCTGAATTCCTCAAACCCTTTAACCTAATTTTTGGGATATTTTCTCAAAATTATTTTAGATGATGTTATATCGGTATTTATTTTAATTTGAAACTGCATCCTGCAATTCAGTCAATGATCGATGGTTAAAATGAGAGAAAAAGAGAAGTTCAATGGTCACAACCCCTTTCATGGAGCTCCTTGTAGTAGTTGAGGCTCAAGGAGAAAATTTATAGTGTTTGATTTTCCAAAAAATTGAAACTCAGTTCTAAACTTAAGTCCTAACACCATCACATACTTGAGTGGATGAAAATGATTGATAAATGCAAGGACACATTGGGGGCAATTGTGGAAGATTAGAGAGCACTCAGGTTTGTTTATAACTCATTTTAAGAATAATTTTTATTTGAAATAAAATTTAGATTTTGGAGAATAACTTTTATGAATTTTGAAGTAAGACCTGAATTTTAAAAAGGCAATTGTGTTTGGTAAGTTTTAGCTTTTCTGGATTCCAGGGCAAAAAATAGATAAGAAAGACAAAGGAGAAAGAAAAATAGGAAAGAGAAAATTTATTAGGAAAGAGTGTGTGATTTGACAAGAAAATACATTTTTCAAAACCTAAATTTCAAATCGAGATTTTATATTTAAAATAATTTTTCTGAAAAATATGAGTACTTGGACAAAATCTTGATTTTAGAGTAAAATCTAGATTTGAAAAGTGAAATCAAACGAGCTCAGACTCTCAATTTGCATATTTTGATTGGAAAATTGAATGCAATGAATGTAGACAATTAGAGGTAAGTTTTGTCCATTTCTTAAACCCAAAATTTAAAATTTCATCAATGACTTTAAATTGTATATCATCAAAAGCAAAATTATATATAATCTCGAAAGCATTCTATAAAACACACCATCTGATCGGTGCTGTCATCGAAACATTGCACAAAAACATGAAAACGTTGTCCTTAATATAGGAATTTTTTTGGTAATAAAATATTAAGATTTACTTTATTGTTAGAACTGAATTCCAAAAGAAAATCTCATATTAAAAATGTAAACAAAAAATATATATGTTCTCAACTTATTTTAATACGCTGACCAATCCCTTTCAAATTGCTTGATTTTAGATTTAAACAAGTAGGAATTAAAAAAAATGAATTCAGTGCAGTAGAATGCTGTTAGGTAGGATAGCCAAAGGTTTTTATTCCGTAGATTTTGATCCTGGTATTTAATGGATCATGTGCTATTAACTCTTCAGCTGTATTATCCTTGTTTCGCAACGCTTAACTTGTACCCATAAGTATATTCAAATGTTTTTTTGTAAAACGAGATAATCTTCTTCATATATTTATCTCAGCTTACATAAAAGTACTTCTCTACTGTGTTGCCAAACGGATCTATTATTTATTAATATATTTCTTTTTTTATCAACATTTATTAGGTCCGTTTGGAAACAGTTAACTTTCACCCAAAAGTAGGTTCAACAGTGTTTTTCGCAAAACGAGATAATCTCCTCCATATATTTACCTCACCTTGCGTAAAAGCACTTCTCTACCGCTTTATCAAATTGATCCATTAATAGATTTCACTGTAGCTTTGTTCAACGATTTTTTTTTTTTGGAGTTTCAAGGCAACCCAATGCTTCCATAATTACACAGAGATCCCTCGTAGGTCAATTAATCACAAAATTAACCTTTATGTAGAAGAGAGCAACAGGCGGGACGGGCTAGCCCGATAGTTAACACGTTACCCGCCTTTTTATGGTTGTACCCAAACCCATGAAAAACCTGTATGGGCCCGTGATTAACGAGCAGTGTGAAACTTGCCGGGTTCAGGCGGGTTTCACGGCTGCCCGGTTTGTTTTTTTGTTTGTTTTTTTGTTTTTTTGGGCTGATGCACTTGCTTTCTCTGGACTGGGCTTGCAAGTTGTCAGCTTGATTTCTTCATTTCTGGACCAGCTGACCAGTGTTGTGTAAGTAAGATTCAATAATTAATTTGAAATGCTTTCTCATATCTGGAAAATAACTTAAACAAATTAAAATTATTTAAACTTTTCCTTTAAGTGCACGTTCTCATTTTCTTTGTCCTGGGGGGAAGTTTGAACTTTGAATTAACCAAATCAAGAATGATCTCAAGTCTCAGCCATATTTCAATAACACAAAGCAAAAAGGCACGGAGATAATTCAACAATGATCTCAAGTTTGAACTTTGTCCTGGGGCAACACCACTCCACCAAGCACAAAGCACGGAGATAATTCAATAACAAATCAACAATCGTCAACATCTGAAACAACATAATCCAATGATCTCAAGTCTCAACATCAACAAGACAACAATCATCAACATAATTCAATAAACACAACATAATCTGATACAATAAACACAACATGGAGATAAACACATTATACATCATTAATCTAAATCCAATGATCTCAAATTACATAAAGGCTTTATGTAATTTTTCCCTTATATATATATTGTTGAATTGATATTGACATTTGTTGGAAAAAATTAAGGAAAATTTACTATTAAGTTCTAAATAGAGGAATTAATAAAAAAAAGTCTTAAAGAGTGGTAAAATTATCATCAGGTTTCAGCACTAGCTGGCCCAATTATCATTCACAACCTTACCAATGGTCAATAACAATTGGACCAGCTACTACTAAGATCTGATGGAGCCTGATGGTAATTCTGCTAATCTTTAAGACCTTTTATTCATTAATTAAGGGAAATTTACTATTAAGTTCTAAATAAAGGAATTAATAACAAAAGGTCTTAAAGAGTGGCAAAATTATCATCAGGTTTCAGCACTAGCTGGCCCAGTTATCATTCACAACCTCACCAATGGTCAATAACAATTGAACCAGCTACTGTTAAGATCTGATGGAGTCTGATGGCAATTTTGCTAATCTTTGAGACCTTTTATTCATTAATTGAGTTATTTAGAAAATTTTTTCAAAAATTAATGTATTAACATATCGATTATTATGATTTTTAAAAATTTGATTTCTTTGTGCTCAGTTTAACGGTTTCCAACACCCGGCAAAAAAAAATGTAGTTTGGAACTCGACAAACCCTAGCCAAATCTTCAATTCTGATCACCATCTTCAATTCAATGGACCCTACAGACCCAATCAATGAAGACGACCACGACGTCGTATTCTTCGACGCCATCGATGACTGGGCCTCCGGCCAGGACTCCTCGGGATCATCTGCTTCCGGCTCCGCTTCCTCCATCTTTGACCTCCAATCGATTCCGGACGATTCTGGACATTCGCAACCTTTGGTGGACAGGATAGGACGCCGTCCAAGTCGCCGTGGGTCATTTGGTCGGAGAAATTCTTCCATCGGCTGCGAGGGCGATTTGATCAATCAGGCAAGGTTGAGCTTCATTAAGCAGCAAAGTTTCAAAAATCATGCAAATTTGGATGAAGTTGTGAATGAGAGCGTGGTTGAGAAGTGCGATCCAATCCAAGAGCAAGCCGAGTCCTCTGCGGCTGCAAACGAGCCTAGGGAAGAGAAGGATAAAGAATCAACCATAACAGCTGCACCTGTAAATGATGATGCAGTTGATTCTATAGCTGACTCAGGTGCGGACGCAAGCATCTCGTCGCCGGATATTCATATAGTTGAGGATGTGGTTGAATCGGGTGACGAAGCGGGTATATCGTCACCGAATTTTCTCGAATTTATAGCAGGATTAGTGATTAAAGCTATTGGGTTTCAAATTCATTTGTTCGTTATGTTTACAACTTTTCCTTTGTTGTTTATATATCATTCTTGCATGCTTTTTATCAATCCGTTCCGAACAGTAAGAATGGGCAAGCGATTTTTAATGAGCATTTTGTCCAGAGCGTGGGATGGTTTTTGTGGCCGGGTTGGTCCACCAGTTCATCGATTTCTTGGGAATGGCAAGCCAATTGGGAACCTTGCCTTACGTTATGGGTGGGGCCTCTTGTGGTCAATCTATGTTTGTATCGTTTTGGTCAGTCTGCTGGCTTCATCGCTTGTAACTAGTGGGTTTATGGTGAAGTTCTTTATGGAGAAGCCAATTCAAAAGAGAGAAGTTCTGAATTTCGACTATACAAAGCAGACTCCTGTTGCTTATGTGCCATTAATGTCATGCACCGGCATTGGCATTGGAATAGACTCTGAGAATAACGTTGAGGCTGGTAACCGGTTGAAGGCACGAATTATACCTCCTAGACACAAAGTACAGGTTATTGTTTCATTACAAGTGCCAGAGTCTGAATACAACAGAAATCTTGGGATATTCCAGGTAACTGTCTTATTCAACTAAGTATGACACCCTGAACTTTTCTGCAATCCCCCCCCCTGGGGGCAATTTTACCCTGCCATTCTTAAGATTTTACCTGTTCTAATTCAGAGGTGGGGCGGAGAAAGGGGCTGATTTCTACTTAGATTTCGTTTGAAAATCATTTGATATTTTTATGATGATATTGTGTGGCTTCTTACGTGTAGTAAATTAGTTTATTTATTAAGGAACATAGTTAAGAATTGAAGGGGAAAAAATTTTTGTTGAAAGGGAACAACAGTGTTATTGTCCTACAACTTTGTGGTCCACCTGATTGAATCTCAATCCACACCCCCAGACTTGAGACGCATCATGCCCTCCCTCTTAAAGGAGACTCGTCCTCGAAGCTATTTTGTCAGAAGTGGGATTCGAATCCATGCATGCTAATACCAAACCTTATGAATGAAGTGCTAAACATCATGTCAAAAGCTTGAGCTAATAGCAGATACACACCTCCAATTCCTTTAATCCGGATTGGACACGGCTCACTGGTCTCCTACGACTATATGGTTCACTTGGTTGAATTCGATCCACACCCCATGACCAGGAACACATCAATTTCCATATGATCTCGGCTCAGTGCAGCCACTGATCTCATTTGAAAGGAGTTTTAGTTGTTGTAGAGGAAATTTTGAATGCCCTTGCATAGTTACTAAATTCAATTAGAGCTGAGTTCTTACTTCTTGGCATATCATCTCTTCCATGTTCCAAGCTTTGTACTCTTCCATGATGATTGTGCCAATTCATAGATTACGACAGTTCATATGGGTGTTTGTTTACATGTTTTCAAATTTTTGGATGAACTTGCTCTTTGGCATGTATCTTTCACCTTGTCTGTTTGTCTGCTATGGTTGACTCTATTGAGGTGTTGGCGATTGTTACATTTATCAAATGAACAAGGACTGGATCAACTTTTGTTGGAATGTATATAAGTTTCCAACTTTTATTTTGTGCTGCTATTTAAGTCTGTGTTAAACATCAATTTATTTTTTCAGCACTAACTCTGTGCTGATTAAAAACTTGCTGTTTCTGACTTTCTTCATTATTTATATCTTAGCTAAATGATTACAGTCCATTGCTTCAGTGTGCTTGCTTTTGACGGTCTTGTATGATTTCTGTTCTTTTAAAGGGGAGGGTTGGTTTTCTGCAATCTTTCTTCCCCTGTAATTTTACCCTGCCATTCTTAAATTTTACCAATTCTAATTTAGAGGAAGGTTGGAGAAAGGGGCTGATTTCTACTTAGATTTCTTTTGAAAAACCATTTGATTTTTTTATGGTGACAATGTGTGGCTTCTCAAATGTAGTAAATTAGTTTATTTATTGTGGAACATTGTTAAGAATCAAAGGGGAAATGAAGGGGAACAACAGTGTTAATGTGCTAAGATAAACCAGTAAGTCATGTGTCTGTGTTCTTATAGCCTATAGGTTCATCATTGAAGTTACAAATAACATTGCTGGACAAGGTTGGCTCAGGCTGTATATTATCGGACAATGTGTTTGCCTTATGTCTTTTGTGATAGCAGACAATTTGTTTGCTTCTTCTTTTGGATCTATAGACTAATTCAAGGAACGTCTTTAATTTTGGTCGACAACAAAGTCCAACCAGTCTACAAAAGGCGTATTCTAGGTGAGGATGGGGGAACAGGGGTGGGGACTTACTCAACTCTGAAAAAACACAGGATTGAAAATCGTAAGCAATGATGATAACCTTCATAGACATTTTACTGTGATATGTAAGGATTTATTATTATAGTTGGTAAATAACTGCCAGCAACGATAATAAATTTCAAAGAGACATTTTACATTGATATGGAATAATAGGCAGCTATGATGTGGCTAATATGCTATTCGTAGCCACTTGTGTGGAAGCTTCACGGGGATTCTGGTCTGCATGCTGGATTTTTAACTCCAAAATCCAAATTGCTTTGATCTTATCCGTGATTCAGTGTTGTTAGAAGACAAATTATATTTGTTCTTCAAATTTTTTGACTGAGTTTATATTTTTATTTGTATGCATTTCAAAGTTGACCTTAGGAACAAAGTGCTAACCATCATGTCAAAAGTTTAAACTATAGCAGAGTGGCATCCCAATTCCTTTAACCCATATCGGACACGGATAGTTTTTTACGACTTTGTGGTCCAAGTGGCTAAACCCGATCCACATCCTCTATACCTAGGACACACCATTCCCTCCCTCTTAAAAGAGGTTCACCCTCGAGCCTATTTTGATGGAAGTGTGATTAGAACTCATGCAGGCTCTGATACCAAACCTTAGGAACAAAGTGGTAACCATTATGTTAAAAGTTTAAGCTAATTGCAAATGTGCACACAAATTCCTTTAACCCAGATGGAACACAGGTCCACTAGTCTCCTACGACTTTGTTGTTCACCTGGTTGAACTCAATCCACTTCCCAAGACCAGGGACGCATCAGTTTCCATATAATATTGGCTCAGTGCAGCCACTGTTCTCATTTGAAAGGATTAGAACTCATGCAGGCTCTGATACCAAAACTTAGGAACAAAGTGGTAACCATTATGTTAAAAGTTTAAGCTAATTGCAAATGTGCACACAAATTCCTTTAACCTAGATGGAACACAGGTCCACTAGTCTCCTACGACTTTGTTGTTCACCTGGTTGAACTCAATCCACTTCCCAAGACCAGGGACACATCAGTTTCCATATAATATTGGCTCAGTGCAGCCACTGATCTCATTTGAAAGGAGTTTAAGTTGTTTAGAGGCAATTTTGAATGCCCTTGCCTAGTTACTAAATTCAATTAAAGCGTGAGTTCTTACTTCTTGGCATATCCCTTCCATGTTCCAAGCTGTGTACTCTTCCATGAAGATTGTGCCAATTTATAGGTTAAAGCAGTTAGTATTGGTGTTTGTTTGCATTTTTTCAAATTTTTTGGATCTACTTGTTCTTTGGCATGTATCTTTCTCCTTGTCTGTTTGTCTGCTACAGTTGACTCTATTGAGGTGTTGACTATTGTTATATTTATCAAATGAACAGGTCTGTATCTACTTTTGTCAGAATGTATGAGTTTCCAATTTTCATTTTGTGCTGCCATTGAAGTCTCTGTGTTAAACACCAATTTATTTTTTCAGCAGTAACTCTGCTGGCTAAAAACTTGCCGTTTCTGACTTTCTTCATAATTTATATCCTAGTTAAATTATTACAGTCTGTTGCTTCATTATGATTGCTTTTGACGGTCTTATTTGATTTCTGTTCTTTTAAAGGTGAGGGTTGATTTTCTATCTCTGAATGGAAAAACCATTTCTAGCTCAAGCCAACCAGCCATGTTAAGATTCAAAAGTGAGCCTATCCGCCTAATCTTAACTTTTCTCAAGATGGCTCCTGTCCTTACTGGGCACATATCAGAAACTCAGACTCTGAATGTGAAGATAAGAGGTTTCATTGAGAAGAATGATTTGCCTACTTCTTGCTTGAGAGTGACTCTTGAGCATCGAGCCGAATATCGACCTGGCGCGGGCATTCCTGAACTGTATGATGCATATCTAATTCTCGAGTCAGAACTTCCCTTTCTAAAGAGGATCATGTGGCAATGGAAGATGAGCATATTCATGTGGACAACAATGGTAGCATTCATTTTTGAGTTAATGTTGCTTCTAATGTGCTGTAGTCCTATAATTTTTCCCAGAATAAGACGAAGGGGTGGTTCTTCGACAACAACTACCCAAAACAATCCTCTCGTAGGAAGTGGATAGGTATTAGCTGGCTTTCTCTTGCCCGTTTTTTCATTAAATTCTTTCACAATCATTCTTTACATGTGTACTGTAGGTCATGTATAATAAGTTCTAGTGTACATACATGACAAGTTACCAGTCACACATGTTCAAATCAAATCAAGTCATATGCATGTATGTATACTATATTACGCAAGAATGTTTTGGTCATGTAATGTGTAAATGTCAGAAATTGAGCCTCCTTGTTTCCCCCTTTTGGGTCGTGTAGAAAGTAGAAACTATTATGAAATTTTTAACCAATGAGTTCGTTTGCTAATAAAGATGTGTTTAGACATGAAAATCGATCAGAAAAATGTTTGCATGTTATGAACTGCTACCTCCAGTTTTTTAAATAAAGAAGTTGAATTCATTAATTTAAAGTATCTATATTTATTACTTTTTCCTAAACTAATCAAGTTAGCTTATGTATTGATATATAATATAATGATATGGATAAATAAATATTTTTAAGTAATTTATTTAATTTCTTTATTTCTTTAAAAAAAAGTTAACTAACTCTTATATTAAGGATAAGGATCAAAAGTTATATGCATTGTCTAGAAATGAGTGATGTATTACTTGTAGATTTTTTTGTAATAACATACCAAAGATGTTAGAATGCTTATTATACCGGAAATAAATAAATGAATATTCAAATCAATAATAATATAATAGGGTAAAAATTATGTAGAAGTTTTTTCTAATGGGTACTGGACACACGAAAATTTTCTAATGACAATTTTTTACCCAAAAGTTTCTAAGACGAGACAATATTGCCCTTGCCTTTTAAAACTTTAATTTTGACCGTTAAAATTGATAAATTTATCTATATTGTATATTGGTTAAATAACAATTTAATGAAAATGATGAAATTGGCCCCTTTTTAAAAGCTTACGGGCCAACCCTTTGAAAAATTATGGATCTAAAAAATTTCGAAGTTATTTTACCGCTTTACCTTATGATATATTATGGATTTGTAATGATCAAATCTAGAAAAGCACAGAAAAAAACTATCTTTTCATGTTCAAGAATCTTCTGTATAAGAGGCGACCATATATATTTTGCTTTATTTGAAAGCTAATGATGTATATTTGAAAACCATAAAAGGCAACCATATATATATATATATATATATATATATTGCTTTATTCTGTATTGGGCTGATGACGCCACCAACGATGTTTCAATCAAAATACTTTTCGTTTATGACACGAATCCTTCCCTTTTCATAATCTGAAGTTATTAAACTCTGACTTTTACTAATTATCTCATAACTCATAAGTTGTTCAATTAAAAGCCAACTTGTATTCGTCATTTAACATTACAACTTCATCCCCTCAAATGGATATACTATGACTCACGCCATGCTTGAATTTTGCCATGACCATTCTGCATTTTGTGCACAGCTTTCATATCATTTATTGCAGACTTTAATTTTATGTTATGGGGTAAAAACAATAACATCAAATTTTAGTTTAGATGAGAAAGATAAACGGAGAAATTTCGGAAAAATTATGGATTAAATAAATGTTATTGAAAAAATTCAGGAAAAAAACCCCTCTTCAAAATCTACAGAGTACTTTCTCCTGTTCATAATATAAATCACATTCAGAAGAATACATTGATCCACAATATAACTCACTTGGAGTATAATTAATGTTTGTTTATCGATTTTACCCATGTAATTAATGTATAAATGTGACTCCTTATATTTTATCTCTCCTTTTATTTAGGATTATCTCTCCTTTTATTTAGGATAGGTAAAGTTGGAAAAATTTTAATTTTTGACAAATTTATTGAGTTAATTATGATTTTTTAATTTTGATGAATTAGTTGAAGTGATGAATCGAATGGAATATATATACCTTCTGTGTATACAAATTTATTGGATCATTCTCATTAATAAAGTTTTTAATGGGGGAACTTTTCTTCAATTTTTCTGAAGTTATTTGTCAAGAGAGAATTACAAACATGCATCCATTGTTAATTCCATGTGATTTCAATCAATCTTATTTCTGAGAATTAGATGAATCTAATTCATAGTTAACCTTTTAATCGTTTTGTTTATCAATATATATATCCATCCATATATTATCAAACCATGCATTCGTGAAGTTGTGAACATTCAAAGAGAAGAAAAAGAATCAAACAAGATAATTATATACAAAAATTGACTAAATATAGGAGATATTTTCCACGAGTAATTCATCCATATATATTATCATTTTTTATATACTAATCAGGAAGGATAAGATTTTCCCAAAAAAAAAACTTCTCTTTATTTTCCAATAATTTTGTATGCAAAATGAATCCACATCATGTAACTCTCTTCCTCTCATTTTAAAACTACATAAACATTACAAGACTTCAAA
>JANTPZ010091367.1:0-25591 GCA_025593235.1 Vachellia pachyceras
TTTTTTTATCAATCGTGTTCTCATGTTTTGTTAGTATGAAACTGAAAGATTTTTATTGACTTTTCCTCTTTTAATGAGATTCAACCAAGGATATGAACGTGAAAATTTTTATGATGCTACTCTAATTTGGAAATTGGGGATTTGGGGGGCCATAGCATCCAGAAAGCTTCAATTTGATAAAATTCTTAAATAATATCTTTGAAAAATTATTCTTATTCCAAAGGAGTTTGTTTTGATGTTAAATGTAAAACTCCGATATACTATAAAGGACATAAAATATCATAAAATATTATGTTATAAATAAGATGAAATGGGTGTATATATATACGTGTGCTGAAAAATAAATCCTTCAACGATTTTTATGAAATATTCACATACGAATGAAAATATTTAATAAATTCATTGGCTTTGTAGCAAAAGGGACATATCAAAGCAATAGCATAATAGGAAAGGTGGATTTGGTACGGCCATTATAGCTAGGGGATCGTTACGGGAGCTAATAGCATGTTTAGGAACATGGTAAAGGAGTATTTTTACGTAAACCGTGACAAATATGTGAAGGAGACTATGTGCATGTTTGGGAAAACTTTTTCCCAATAGTGCACACAAATCAAAACAAAAAAATATCAAAATCCGTAAAAGTCAGCTCGGAATCCGTAAACTCCTTTCTTCCAACGAATTTCCAAACACACGTCTCCTTTAGCTAAACGAGGCCTGCTTGTTTGGTTTGCTTATTCAAATCACGTTACACGAAAGTCAAGGTAAAACTCCTTTCACATATTATATCGAAGTCTGTAAAATCACTTTTCTAACAGATTCTTAAGCACACACATGTTATTGCATTAATTAATATGCTCCTCAGACCCATACAAAATTTGACAATAATGTTGCGAAAATGAAGATTGAACATCAAACCCATCAGTCTCAACAATAGCTGGTCGGGTTGTTATTAACAACTCACCAGCCGTTAATAGTAATTAGACCAGCTACAGTTGAAACCTAATGATAATTTTACCAATATCTAAAACATTTTGTTCATTAATTGAATTATTTGGAACTGATAATAAATTTCCCTTAAAACTTCATTGGATGATCTCATCCAATGCTTTAGTGTTGCAACTTCCTCTTTTGGGGGATAATGTATCGGGAGCTTATGTGATGCTTTACGCCTTTTTTTTTTTCTGCTTTTGAATTTTCTTTTTCTTGTTTCTGCTTTTACTTATAGTCACTAGCGATGTAGATTTTAGTCTGTGTTTCTGTTTTAATGAAATTTCGAAAATTATTAGGTGGAGTATCGTATGTTTAACTTTGTTGAAATTTTGGACCAAAATTGCAAGATTGGAACTTTTTATGACTTTGTTTGGAATAACGTTTCCAAAAGTTAAACACACGTTCAATAATATTTTTCCGCAAAATGAGATAATCTCATCCATATATTTACCTCGACTTGCGTAAAAGTACTTCTCTACTGTGTTCCTAAACGGGCGTTAACCTCTTTATTTTATTTTCCTTTTTAAAAACCTCGTGCTGTATTTACATCACACAGGTCTCAAGCAAAAGAATTAACCATCAAATGGTCTTAAAGATTAAAAAAATTACCATGATGTCCCAGGAGTAGCTGCTGAGGTTGTCATAATAATCTCAGAAGCTACTCCTGGGATCTCATAGTAATTTTTTGAATCTTTAGATCCATTTTGTGGTTAATTCTCTTGTTTAAGACTTCTGGGTAATTCTAAAAAAAATGTTACCTGAAAATTTAGGGTCTTGAACTCTAAATGTTAAAGGTTCTAGGCCATTCTTGTTATTTCAATAAAATATTTTTTTTAATTCAAGTCAGAAGCAGTAGGTTTAACAGTATTTTCAGAAAGAGCCTAAAAATGTTAGATGTGAACTCAAAGCCAATTAAATAAACATTAAATGTTGTTCTTGTTTAGTTAGCAGTTTACTTAAATGGATTGTCTAGTCAATTAAGAAAATCACAGCATTTTTAACCAATATATAGTACATAAATATGAAATTCACATATTACAATTGATATTTTTATTTCCCTTCATTTTTAACTGAAATTGCATAGAAATTGCTCTCGTCTAAATCTTTACCCCTATAGTTATTGTAATTTTAAAACACATGTTCTTTCTACTCTTAACATTAGAAATTGAAAAGCACATATTTAGAATAAAAACAATTAATTTCTCGCTATTTTTTTAGAAAACATATATTACTTTATATTATATATTAAAAATTATGTCAATTTAATTATTTATAATGAATGTATGTTGATTTTCTTAAAACATGTTTTTTTAATAATGATGCATTTAAACCATTTTTGGATGGAAACCATTGTATTGCTATATGCAATTAGTAAAGATTCTTTAGAAGAAAAATTACAAATTTATGAGGTAAATTTTGAGGTATTATATTTAAAACCAAAACAAATCACTCGTCTAACCCTCATATTTAGGATCGAAGATGTATTAAATTAGATTATTCTTATTTATGTATAAATAAACTAGCTTAAGAAAATGTAAAAAAACAACTATCAATAAATTTCATGAGCCCGTTTGAGAATATAACATAGAATTACTTTTAGTAAGTCGAGACAAATATGTGAAGAAGATTATCTCGTTTTACGGAAAAAACAATTAAGCGTGCGTTTGGGCTCCCCAAACGCTGAATCAAACGGGGCCAATATCTTATAAATATTTGTAACATAGTAACATATGATATAACTCTTCTAAATGGGGATCACGAACTTATATATCATTTCTAATGTCAAGCCACTAGTATATGTCCCTTTAATTTTTCTTAAAAGAAAACTTCAAATAAATTCCTCTTAATACAAATAGCTTGGTTAGAATCTTACGGGCGAAAAATAAAACCACACCATAGGATTTATCTCTCATCAAGTTCAATAATACTCGAATTTGATCCGATAATTTTACAGAAGAGAGACCGGAGAGAGGAGGAAGGGTCATGATTGGAGGAGAGGGCATGGGAATATTGCATAGGGAAGATGCTGAAATTGATTCCTTGTAAGCCAATTACTATGTTTATGTGATGAGGATGACAGAGGCTAAGGATGTCACATTCCACCAACAAAGCCATTATCAAATCCCCTCACTCTCCTTGTTCCTTCAATACAAACAAAGTGATAGTGATACCCTTAACTGGGGACCAACACCTCCACAAAGAAAAATATTACTTCCATGTCCCTTTCATTGCAACACATCCAACTCATTAGTTAACCACAATGCATATATTATATGTCCCCTCCATTCTCATCTTTTTTTCCCTCCTCTCCTAAGAAAATTGGATAAAAATGATTGGTAGAGATGATTGCATTTTGATTCCAATCACGTGAAATAATATTTTGGAAGTCCCAAAAACTTATTAATAACAAGTGAAGATGACTCAATAACTTATTATATATTATTTTTTTATTTGAAACTTAATTACAATTCTCCCTTATTGGTATTAACGTACAAAATATGTAGAGTCCTGATATGGGGTGCATAAAGATTTATCATATTCTTCTTGTTTGAGGAATTTTTAGTGGATGAATTTTTATTAAATTTTTCTCCTTTTGTTCTGCTTCACAATTTACTACCTTTGATGAATCTAAACTTTGCTCTCATTTACATACCTATTAGTTTAGTGTGATGGATAAAACCTATTGACTCTTTACAGATTTTATATTGCATATTGATTGATAATATGATTAAGTGTTAGCTAAAAAAATAGTGATTTGATTAGCAAGCTAAGAATCTATATTATGGTTTAGTGGGATATAAATTACAGTCTTACTATGAATAGAAACACCATTTATAAGTAACACGTAATTTTTTATTGGATTTTTTTTAAGCTATAGGGTTGGTTTACATGATTCTTGGTGAATTTCCAACATTTGATGAAATAAAATTCCTTTCATATGTTCATATTGTACAATGTAAATTCAATTATCCACCTAATTAAAGGGGCACTAAGTCTAAATGGTGTTGCCTAACTCACATTTTATTGAATTATGAGACATCTTTTGTATGACTAAATATAACGTTGCCATAATTTTGAATTATTTACAAATATTTCATTCGTTTTTCTTTTTGTGTGTCTTGTGTAATTCCACTTTCAAAAGGAAAAAGGTAAAAATTCTTCTTCTTCTTCTTCTTCTTCTTCTTCTTCTTCACTTCTGAATCTTGTGACCCCTACATCTTCTGAAATGCGAACTGACAAATATTGTGTCCTTTGGCATGTCTGCATTTTTACATATACTTTCTCACCTTTTCAATAAATGAAAGTGGATATCTGGTCTAAAAAGAAAGAAAGTGGATAGAGTTTTTGATATGTAACACACTATTATTCCGACAAACAAACAAACAACAACCATATGGAAGAAAATAATCTTATGATCAGAACAATTATCTTAAAACCGATGAGTTATGTTTTGACTCATTCATATATTCTTCTTCGGTTCATGGCAAAAAAAAAATTAATTTTTAAACAATAAAAAACAGAACAATGAAGGAGGACTCTCCAATGAATGCATTTAATTGAACTCCTTGAAAGTGGCAGGTAGCATGTGTGTATTAGAAAGTGGTGGAACTCGCATCTGTCTCTCTCTCTCTCTCTCTCTAAATATTATAGAAAGTAAATGTTTTTATTCCAAAGCATTTCTTAGTGTTGGACTCCTACAGAGAGAGAAAGGGGGAGAGAGAGAGGAGCGCGAAGCAGGGAAGAGCACAACACAGCTCCCATATTGAAGGAGGAGAAGGATTTCTTGTATGCGTTGGGTTTCGGAGATCTGGGTATGTTCGGTTTTTCCTTCTTTCATTTTCTGTTTCAATCTCTCCGAGTAGTATTCGTCGTCTTCTACATTTTCTCTTTAATTTCTTGGGGGTTTTTTTTTCCCGTTTTACAAACAACCCCCTTCAGCCATATTTCTCTTTCTTCAATCATCTGTGTTTTTTTCCTATTGTTTGCATTTCAGCTTCTTCTTCTTATATTTCTAAATTTTTATGATTGGAGCTGAGAAAATTGGACATTTGACTCTATTAGTCTGAAAAATGGTTGAGATTCAACTCTTATGGTCATGAAAGTGCTGGTTTCTTTATTATTCGTTGTGTGACCAAAACCCTAATTGCTCCGGCTCGTTTCATGGCTATTGTTGCCTGAATCATGGGCTTCATTAATTTTAGTTTTGAGTTTAATGAAGCTTCTTCTCCTTGTATTGACCGTTAAAATTGAATGTGTGTCCTGATTTTGCGGTACGGATGTGATGAACCATAATCAATTTTAATACTCTGTCCTTCGTTGCTATTATTACCTGTTTGGATTAGCTACTTTCCTTGCAAAAATTTCCATTTATGTTCTGGTCAACATTTCTTCCCGAATAAGATTGATGCCCTGAGTGCAGTTTGGTACACCGAAACGGGTTGATTATGTATGAGCTTAAGAAATATGGAAATTTTACGGTCCATATGTGGTACACGTTCTGCATAATATGAGGCTTACTGATTTTTCACTTCATATGCGCCACAATCGATTTTTTTTTTCGACCAACGAATATTTTGTAAATTGGTTTTTAAGTGATTGGAAATTAGGATGTTAAGGAGCCACTAAAAGACTTGCCTTTGGTTAGTATATGAGATGCCTTTTCCCATAATATTTCAGTCTCACCACTCTTTTTTGTTGTTCAAAGATGCCCTGCCACCAGAAAGGAAGGCAATAAATGTTTCTAATTGCTCTGTCTCTCATCGTATGGGGTGCACTTCTAGCTATTTCTTCGCTCTGTTTTCCTCCATTTATCTCTCGATATAATGTAGAGATCAGCTGGTTGATGCATACCAGACATTTTTCTGCTTACACACACAGAGGAATGTTGGGGATGCTAGTTCTTTGAGTATGTCTGTTACAGTAGGATCTAAAAATAACCTCTACTTTCTTTTCTCTTTGCTATGAGCCTGATGTTTAATTGAAGTGAAGGGAACTATTAGTTTTTCTGACATTTTTTTATGGAAATCATGCTAAATTGGTGCATGAGGCTTTTGTGCTGTTCTTTGGGTTATACTGACGCTTTGTATTCCTTGTTTAATAAGTAACTAAATGGCATGATTGCTGACATTCCAAGAAGTATGAATTTCTCAACCTAGGAGGTCTTAGACAGTTCTTCAATGTTTTCCTTCTTTGAGCTTCACTTGTAGGTTCATGTTTCTGGTTATGCGAAATTTTTATTCATTTCCCATGGTCCATTCTGTTGACTGTGATCCAACTGCTGTCAGATAGATGACAGACGTATCAACCAAAGACTGTTCCTAATTCAAGCCCAGTTGCAAGCAATCTATTAGTTCATGGTCAGCATTTAGATTTTGGTGTTAGTGCAATGGATACTCTCAATGGAGGTAACAATCCCACCAACAACTCTAATCTCAGCTCCAAGCAGCGTTTACGTTGGACACATGAGCTGCATGAGCGTTTTGTTGATGCTGTGGCACAACTTGGTGGGCCAGATCGTGAGTCTTCTCTTTCTATGTTTGCTTAATATGAACTGGTTTCTTCTCGTTTTTCTCCAAACCAAATATTTGACATTGCTTTATTTGGTAAGATGTAAAGATTTGTTCAGTGGCTATCAAAACCGATTTTCCTGGCTGTTTCAAATATCTTCATTACTGTAGATTTGTTAGCTTTGGTAACCTGACGTCATCTATAAATTTCATTGACTTCTGTTAGTGTTTGGGCACATATCTAATCCTTGTTTTATGTCAAATTTGTTTGTGATAAGCATGATTACCTTAGAACTTGTTAAGGGTTCAAATAAGAGTATGATTTATTTGAGTTTAAGATGCACAATTATTTGGAGTTTTAAGATTGTGATATACACATGTCATTGTCCCTGCCTCTTAAGTTTCCATGTATGATAGTTTCATGCCTTACTATAAAAGAGTTTAAAATTTTGAGCAATACTCTACAGGTGCCACACCTAAAGGTGTCCTCAGAGTTATGGGTGTGCAAGGCTTAACAATATATCATGTCAAAAGCCATTTACAGGTAATTTGTGCTTTAGAGTCTCTTGAACTTTGCTATTCTCAATTGTTCATCTTTGTTTACTCTTCTTATCTAATATTACCCAGAAATATCGACTTGCAAAATACCTCCCTGATTCCTCGTCTGATGGTAAGTCTTCAGTCTCGTTTTGCCAATTCATTATTTGTTTTCCCCCATTTCAGCTGACACATTCAATTGCTTCTAAGATTTGATCTTTATAGTCTATTTTTTTTAAATAGAGCTCTAAGGTCTATTTCATGATACCTTTTTTAATTCTTGATGCAAGGGAAAAAAGCCGAAAAGAAAGAAACAGGGGACATGCTTTCTAATCTAGATGGCTCTTCGTGAGTATAGCTACCTTTTTTCCCCTTTTGATGCTTATACTATCACTAGTTTTTGGATGAGAGGCACAATGGCTTGTCCATGTGTTTTAAAGTTTATAATTCCCGACATTCATTCTCATTCAGCCGGGCTTAAGCAAATTATAACAATATGCAGACCGTTCAAACCAAAAATCAGCAAAAAGGAAAAAAAATGAACTAGAAAAAAAAGACAGTTCAAACCAAGATGTGGAAAAGAAAAGATGGAAGCATGGAGAGTTAAATTCATTATCACATATTCAATGCTCACTGTCTTAGTAAAAGACAAGTTGCTTTGCAACAAAGGATCTCTTTTGTTTCATTTGGTCTGGTTCTAAGAGATAATAGTGAGCTTGTCTATCTGTCTGCAGCGGTGGGATGCAAATTACTGAAGCACTAAAGCTACAGATGGAAGTGCAGAAGCGACTGCATGAGCAATTAGAGGCATGTTTTCTTTGTTCTGACCTAATTATAGTATTGTGTCGGCAGATTTTATCTCCTTGTAATTTTAGTATTGCTATTGAATTTAATTATATGAAGTAAGCATGTGAATTTCTGTCAAATTCAATTGGCTCTGATATGTAAAGCATATCTATCATCTGGTAGCTTTTAATGCATTAGCTGGGTAAACATAGATGAGGGCATTTGTGAAGCATATGCACAATGCCACAATAACATGTTTATTCAAAGAGAAGATTATGTGTCACGTACCCCAAAAGGGAATAAACTAGTGTATGTCTTGCCATCAGCATGTGAATTTATGGGAATATTATGACCTTTATGATGAATGCATTCAATTGCCTCATTCTGAAAGTTATGCTAGCTTGCATATTAAATATATTGAACGAGAAATTCACTTTAAATGTTCATACATCTATCATATTCATGATCATAAAGGCTAAAAGGGAATAAAATAGCATATGCTTTGACACTGTCATAAGAATTGACAGTAATAATTATGACCTTTATGGGCTGCTTTCACCTGCCATATTCTGAAAATTATGCTCTCTTTTCTATTAACCCCAAAAAAAAGCTATCTTATATATTAGTGGAGCATGGCTCTTCTATATGTATTAAATCTATAGACTCTGTGAAGCACAAGACCAATATCTTTTGAACATATGAAGTGGTGACATGTGATTTATGTGTGAAACAGGTTCAGAGACAACTTCAACTAAGGATAGAAGCCCAGGGTAAATACCTGAAGAAGATAATTGAAGAGCAGCAGCGTCTCAGTGGGGTTCTGTCAGACTCACCTTGCTCAGGCGTTGATGCTTCAGCATTGGCTGATGGATGTCAAGAACCTGAGAATAAGAATGACCCAGCTACCCCAGCTCCAACCTCTGAGTGTCCCCTCCAAGATAAAGCAGCTAAAGAACATGCCCCAGCAAAGAGTCTGTCCATCGATGAGTCGTTTTCGTCTCACCATGAACCGTTGACTCCAGATTCTGTTTGCAACGCTGGCTCACCTATCGACAGCCCTAGAGGGGAGAGACCGATGAAGAAGCACCGGGTGAGCATGGAGGGAGCATATTCTAAATCAGTGATGATGCTTCCACATCAGATACTAGAGTCAAGCATGCCATCATATCAGCAGTCAAACAATATTTTCCTTACTGGAGAGCAGTTTGATCCTTCACTGGGTATATCTACTAGGAGTGATGAGGCATTACAAAAAGTTGGTGGTGGCAGCAATCTGTGATTCAGTGTAATATGCTGTAACCTAGAACTGATTTTATTGTCCTCTCTTATTTAGTTTCTTGGGTTGATGTGCTTCTTGATGGATCAAGTAGCCTGTGTACGGTAGATGCTTTAGTTTATTATTAGGTATAAGTTCCAAGCTTGACTAAATCCCCGGCGTTTATTTGCACTCACAGCTGAATTTGGATCTAACCCATCTTGATCATTGAATCATCTTATCTGATGATGGTTTTAGGTACTCTCAATTTCAAAATATAAATGGGTATGGACTATTTAAGTTTTGCTTCAGGGATTGATCAAATTTGAAGGGTTGATTTCGGAAAATATTCACACAATGTGTTCACATAAAATTGATACCGTTAAATCTTAACTATAGAGAATCTAAATTTAGAAACAGAAGGATTACATATTTGCAATGTTGATCGGTGTTTGGTTATTTATTTATTTTTTCTTTCAGTAGGAAGAGTTGGCACGTGACATTAGGTTTGTTTTATTTTTTTTGTGATCTAGGGTAGATAAGGCCTATGGCCCTTGCAAATCCCCGGGTATCTGGTGCCATTTTTTGAGTCTCTGACCTTCTTTCGGACCAAGTGACTCGGGGCAATCGACTAATCTGGAGCGGGGATATGATAGGGTGGCTAATCCCCTCCCAACAAGTGCGGCTCCAGGTTTGAACTCGGGGCAACCGACTAATCCGGAGTGGGGATATGATAGGATGGCTAATCCCCTCCCAACAAGTGTCGTTCCAGGATTGAACTTACGTTCACCTATGGAAGTACCAGTTGCCTTACCATTGCACCCCAACGCTTGTTGGTTGACATTAGGTTTGTTTCTGTAATCACAAAGTAAGCTTGTGAAGAAAAAGTAAATATTAAACAAAAATAATTATATGAAGACAAGTTGATTACATATAAAACTTATTGTTAATTTATAATTGATGCTATGTATGGTATTTTGAAAATTAGAATACTTTGTGTAACAAAGAAATGAGATTAAAATAATTATCAACTTATCAATAAAAATTTGTTGCTAGCCATCTTGGCCTAACATAGGTGGTAAAGATAAGTTCGAGTTTTTGATAGAAATCAAAGTTTCCAACTCCCTTTATATAATAAAAAAAATATTGCTATTTATGATATTACTTTATCTCAATACTATCTTGTGTGAAGATTAGAATAAATGTGTCTTAGCATGTAATGTCTTGATAACACAAACAAACCGAAAAATGAAACACAAGGCAGAGGCTCTAAAATGCAATTTCATTGTTATGATAAAAAAAAAAATTGGTTTTTATAACGATAACTTGATGTAGAAATAATGTCACATGTCACGTTTGGATGATGTCTCATCTAAATATGCCGTTGACATGTTTATGTGAATATATATTTAAATTATGTAAAATAAGGAAACAAGATCTGAAAATAGATTAATTAGAGGCTAGAATCATGGTTGGAGAGAGTGGAGAGGTTAAATGGGGGAGATTCTTGTAAGATGAGAGGCTACAGTGTCACGTGTGAGTTTGAGAATTGGTTGGAAGAAAGTAGTTTATGAATTTTGAGAAGAATTTACGGAATTTAAGAAGAATTTACGGATTTCGATATAATTTTTACGAATTTCAAGATGTTTTTTATCTTGGCTTACGCATACCGTTAGGTAAGATTTGGGAGATTTACTATGTGGTCCCAATTAAAAGAAATATTTAGCAAAGTTTATAATATTTATCTACAGGTTCCAAGGAACCATTGGGGAATTAATTTTAGAAGGGAAAAGACAATTGTGCCCTTGTTGATTGAAAAACACTCTAACCCTACTGAGCCTCATTCTCTTGCGTTGTTTACTTCACTTGCTCCACTGCGGTTGAGTTCTTTGCTCCTCACCGTCTCGCAGGTTCCATTCTGTCCCTACTCTTCCTATGCCTTTCATTCAATCTATGACTTCAGCTTTCGATCGCTTCACTAGATCATTATGCATGCTATTTGTTCTTTTATTTTTTAACACAACATAATTTTCTTACAATCTTTCATTTTCACTGGATCGTTTCTCATAGACTTGTATAAATCTCTTAGATTAATTTTTATTTATGTATTTGATTTGATGATGATGAATCGATTCATGCTTTTCATTAATCATGCTTATGATTAATCTTTGTTTCCTAATGTGGTTTTTTTCTATTTTCCTCTGCAACAGATGGATGCCACCACACCCAAATACTCGAAGGCCAGGACATGCAATGTGTAGTATATGGTAATGGTTGAAAGGTTTGTGGATAGGTTTTAAATGATGTGGTATGAAATAGGATATTGTGTGCTCTGTTTTTGTGTTTTGTGTGGTGTGTGTCTGAAAAAATGGTGATGTAATGAAGATGGAGGTGAAAATGGATGTGTGTGAAGAGTTGGGACAGAATGGTAAAATGTAGCAGATGAGGTTGTCAATAGAGGGCGCGACAGTTGTCAATATGGCTTCCTAGGTTGTCAATGACAACTATATGACTGCTGGGTTGGTTTTATTGTAGATTGATAGTTGGTCAGTTTTAGTACAGGTTGGGGTTGAGTGTGTAGGTATTAATCTGATTATCTCTTGGATTTCTTTATAGTTATAATGCTTGAATGGTGACCTAGTGAAATGTAAAGTATGAAGTGTGGATATTGTTGAGATATGTTTGGGAAAAGGTAGCATGTGTGCTCTGTTTTTGTGTTGTTCATGCTCTGTTTCTGATTAAGACTGATGATGGAATGCAGACAAAGGTGAAGATGCAATGGTGAGAAGGGCTGGTAGCCGAAGGTGAGGAGTTGTTAATACAGGCAGTGACGGTTGTTAATATAGCTGGTAAGATTGTCAATAACAACTGAATGTCCTAAGGAAATATAGCTGCTAAAGTTGTTAATGTATGGGGTGAAGTTGTTAATGACAAGTGAATGGTGCAGGTAGTACGTCATAATGGCAAGCTCGTCTACGAAAAATCTAGTAGGCTTTGTTCATACAGGAGGAAAATTTGTGAGAAATGAAGCGGTTGGTTTAACGTATGTTGGGGGAATTGTTAGATCAAAAATTATAAAAGAAGGTTTAGTTATGAAGAGTTGAAAACAATGGTAGCATCAATTATGGGAAAAGAAAGCAACAATATTGTGATGAAGTTCACATTGACATTTGATACAGGCACATTCGTGGACCTTGTAGATAATGAAGGAGTTGAACATTTAATTAAATTCAATGGAGAAAGTGGGCATGTATATGTAAATGAAGGTTGGATATGTTGATACTCATATGGTCTCATATCCAACCATCATTTATCCAAGTTACAATGTCTATGTAAATTATGTTTTCACTTGTATACAACAACCTATATAAAAATTGTATATGAAGTTATCATATTATGCTTGGGTCATTATCATTATTTTCACTGGGATGCACATGATGTTGTCATCAGCAGCACATGGTGTTGTCATTATATCACATAGTGTTGTCATTAGTAGCACATGCTATTGTCATGACCAGTGTATGCTGATACTTATAAGGATCTAATGTTGTTGACATTGGCGCATGGTGTTGTCAACACCAGCGCATGGTGTTGTCAATAACAGGATCTGATGTTGTCAACACCGGCACATGGGGTTGTCAATAACAACATCGTCCTCATGTTGTCAACACCAGCACATGGGATTGTCAATAACAATATCAACGCATGGGATTGTCATTAGCAGCACATGGTATTGTCATTATCAGCGCATGGTGTTGTCGATATAAGGACCACTTGTTGTCAACACCAAACTATTATCATTATCAAATACTACTTATAACCTGAACATTATACAATTATAAATTACAACTCAATGAACACAGCAGAATTGCACGTAATAACCATTGATTAAATATGGAATTACATAATTTTTTTGTACAAATAATTGTCAATGAAGATCATAAACATGGAATTGTTAATGAAGCTCCTCGTCTAGTACAATAAACCTAAGATGCATTTTATCGCAGTTTTGCATTCTTCTGGTTGACCGTTGTCTACTTTTACTTGAGCCTTTTGTGCCTTGGCCATCACTTCTGCCTTCTTTGCCTTCTTCTCATCCTTTGTTTTTCTTGATCCTCTCCTTAATCTCACTGCATCACACATTCAGATGATCAGATGATATATATATGGTAACATGACATTATGCCATGCAACATGAAATGACAACAAAGGAATCTCAGCAAGGAGAGCCATGGATACACACCAAAGAGCGGCTTCTCTAGTAGCATCTCGAACCTCCAGCTTCTCAGTTCTTTTCTTCTCAGTTCAAGTGCCAGATTGAACCAAGCTCACTTCAGATTTGCTTTATGTGATTTAGTGCATTAAAGCTTGAATGCATAAACCAAGCTCGCTTCAGATTGAACCATAAAGCAAATACGGTGAGAGCTGCTTCATTAATAAACATTAACCATTTATTCATTGCGACATGTGCCACTTGACCAACAACTCCTATTATTAACCTTCAATTTTTCATATCCTTACGTAATCAAACCAAGAAACTTGTCTCAATTCCAGATTCATGCAAAGTTTAAAGTTTTCACAAGTACTAAACTGCACAAGAGTCATGCAAAGCTTTGACTTTAGTTTTCCATGAATCCTCTAGCAAAAGAAAGTCAACATGGGCTATTCTAACGAATACTCATAATTCACATGCAAATAGGAAATATAATCATGAAATTCAGCTACAGATTGATGGAAGCAATAAAACTAAGGTACAAATTTAATTGTACCATTGCAGATCCAGAGAGCAATTACAAACAGACTTTTGGAACAAAGTTGCTGTGAATAAACAACCATTGACTTTGGCTGCAAAGAAGATAAGTGGCATCCATTTACAAAATGTTGATATATGGTCATATATATAATCCTCGAGTCCTCCTAGTGACTCTAGTTGGCAAAGGAAGAAGATACATTCATGCTGTCAAAATGAAGCTAATTGATGGGTTTGGAAATGAAAGATGGAAAAGTACCTCAATGGTATGATAGGCTCACATTCCAGTAAATTTATTAGAGTAAGTCAATTCTTCTAATTTCAAGTACATCAGTTTAGCAGAAATATTTGCATTTTTTTACCTGAAGAAACTTAGATATTACTAAAGATCTTTTATTTTCAAATTGAAAGAGTGAACACATAAGTCATCTAGTAATCATAAAACCATTGATGTAAAGGATCAAATAGTGGTTCCAGGACACGTTCTCACTTTCTAAGCACTCCTATATCCAAAAGACAGATTGGACTTCAGCTATTTTTTTTTTTGCCTGCATTAACAGCTCCTCACCGTCGGCCACCAGCCCTTCTCACCACTGCATCTTCACCTTTATTTGCATTCCATCATTAGTCTTAATCAGAAACAGAGTATGAACAACACAAAAATAGAGCACACATGCTACCCTTTCCCCAAACACATCTCAACAATATCCACACTTCATACTTTGCATTTCACTAGGTCACTCTTCAAGCACCATAACTATAAAGAAATCCAAGAGATAATCACATTAATACCTACACACTCAGCCCCAACCTCTACTAAGACTGACCAACTATCAATTTACAATAAAACCAACCCAGCAGTTATATAGTTGTCATTGACAACCTAAGCAGTCATATTGACAACTGTCGCGCGCTCTATTGACAACCCCATCTGTTACATTTTACCATTCTGTCCCAGCTCTTCACACACCTCCATTTTCACCTCCATCTTTATTACATCACCATTTTTTCAGACACACCACACAAAACACAAAAACAGATCACACAATATCCTATTTCATACCACACCATTTAAAACCTATCCACATACCTTTCAACCATTACCATATACTACACATTGCATGTCCTGGCCTTTGAGTATTTGGGTGTGGTGGCATCCATCTGCTGCAGAGGAAAATAGAAAAAAAACCACATTAGGAAACAAAGATTAATCATACGCATGATTAATGAAAAGCATGAATCGATTCATCATCATCAAATCAAATACATAAATAAAAATTAATCTAAGAGATTTGCACAAGTCTATGAGAAATGATCCAGTGAAAATGAAAGATTGTAAGAAAATTATGTTGTGTTAAAAAATAAAAGAACAAATAGCATGCAGAATGATCCAGTGAAGCGATTGAAAGCTGAAGTCATAGATTGAATGAAAGGCATAGAAAGAGTAGGGACAGAATGGAACCTGCGAGACGGTGAGGAGCAAAGAACTCAACCGCAGTGGAGCAAGTGAAGTAAACAACGCAAGAGAATGAGGCTCAGTAAGGTTAGATTGTTTTTAATCAACAAAGGCACAATTGTCTTTTCCCCTCTGAAATTAATTCCCCAATGGTGCCTTGGGACCTGTAGATAAATATTATAAATTTTGAGACCTTTTACTAAATATTTCTCTTAATTGAGACCACACATTAAATCTCCCGTAAGATTTCCCAAACATACACCTTAACTCCATGTTAGGATCCAAATGTCCTTTCCTCGTTAATATTCGTAAAAATAATTTTTAGAATAATAATTTAAATTCAATAATAATATTTACCCGACCCGTTTTGGCCTTTAATACCCAATTTCTTGTCTACCTCCTAGATTTCCCGTGCAACTCATTTCTCGAAGGAAGAAAAATATTGAACGTCATGGTGATTCTCTCATGTGTGTCTGCGAACTGCGAAGCTCGGTGAATTGCAGGCGCAGATCAGGGCCTTATCAAAAAGACCTAACTGGCGAAGCAGCTGCTCTGCCTTGGCTTATTGATCAATTTCCTTCTTTAACGAACGAGCAATTGGATTCAATTTTACGAAGAAAAGAGGGTAGGAATATGCTTTCTTACTATTATCTCCAACGAATTATTTTTTTCGTTGTTACCTTTAATTTTCACAATTAATTTATGATCTTCCTGGCTTCAAGTTTTCACTCATCTAATTTTTTTACGAACTATTAATATTCATTCCCGTTTCTCTCCATTCCGAAAACTTTTCTGGCTTTTTTTGAAGATTTGATTCATGATCATGGGAAGTCGAATTTTTGGTTAAGAAATCCTTGGGATGGATTGTTTTGGTTAAGGAAATAGATAGATGGTTGTCGCGCTTCAGCGAGCAGTAATAATTGAACACGCCCGAATTAATGCATTATGTCTCTCGAGCTCTGCACATTTTCGCATCCCCTTCGTTTGGGTTCTATATTCTGATGAGGATCTTTTTCCGTTTGTAAACATTTTCGGTTTCTAGGTTCGGTTAAAGTTTTGCTTTCCTTCTTCGATTCTGTTTCATGTCTAAGTGATGTCACGTTGCTAGCAACACATGTTTGTAATCAGTGACGGACATAGGACCCCGATCCAGGGTGCAAGCTATTTTTTGAGAAGATAAGTGAGACTTATTCTTAATATCTTTTGAGAAGAATTTGAGCAAAAAATTCAGTAGGTTCAAAATTAACAAACAAGTGGGCGCAAAATAAATCACATAGTACTAATATATACCTAATTTTTTGGAAGTCAAGGTGCAGCTGCACCCGGTGGGGACCAAGCAGGTCCGCCCATGTTTGTAATCTATCAAGAGGGCTTTAGTACTACTTACTATATGTATTAAATAGTACATTCAGCGTCAAGGTGATAAAATTTGATGATTATTTAGTTATTTGCGATCGTTAACGTCATTAATTCTCTCCTTCTATGCTCCAGGTATTAACAAGGATACATGGCTCAGAACAATGGGGATGACTTAGAGTTCGTCGCAGATGATAATGAGATGGCCGAAGTAGAAAATGATTCATATATCCATGGAAGAGTATTTGGTGGTTCAGACTCAGAAGATGACGATGATGAACAATATGACCCTTTGGTTTGTTTCAAGTCATGCAAAACCTTTGTTATGATTTGAATATTTAATATTGTGGTGTGAATGCTGGACTACCTACCAAAGTTGTTTTTATTTCTAATTGTTACTTTTATATTGGTCATCCCATTTATATTGTTCCTGGCTTCAGCTTAGTCTCCTTACTCAGATGACTTATATGTACATGACTATATGACTATGCTGTTGTTGCTAACCTAATCTTTTTCTCCTGTCTTTTGTGTGGGCTTGCGTCTTTCTCGGGGGTGGGGATTTGGGTACTGTGTTTCAGGAAAACAATATATCAGATACCACTGCTACAGAAGCTAGAGGGGGAAAAGATATTCAAGGTATACCTTGGGAGAGACTAAGCATTACTCGCGATAAATACAGACAGACAAGACTAGAGCAGTACAAGAATTATGAAAATATACCACAATCAGGGGAATTGTCAGAGAAGGTAAAATATGTTTAACAAGGCATTCAAATATCATTTGAATAATGATTTTGGTGGGAGAATTTCACCTTATATTTCTTCTTTACAGGATTGCAAACCTACAGATAAAGGGGGAAAGTATTATGATTTCTGGCAAAACACTAGATCTGTGAAATCAACGATACTTCATTTTCAAGTATGTTGATGGGTGATTTCTTACTTTTGATTTTTTAGTGCAGCTTCACCCCTCCCTGGTTTTAGTAGTAATGATGGAAGTATCCATTTATACGGATTGATTTGTCTTGATTTATGAGGTTTTATTTTCGTAGTTTTCCTTTTCTCTTCATGAACTTAGTTTAGGCATTTTTTTTAAATAATGTATGGAACATTAATGTGAAGCCCTTAATGTGGAATTTGCAGTTGAGGAACTTGATCTGGTCAACTTCAAAGCATGATGTGTATCTTGTTTCACATTACTCTATTGTTCACTGGTCTTCATTAAGTTGTAAGGGATCTGAAGTTTTGAACGTATCAGGGCATGTAGCTCCATGTGAGGTAATCATTTGCACTGCTTTTTTGTTGAGAAAAGTGAAAACCACAGCTAGATTAGGCATTTGAACTTTTAAATTGTGGTGTCAATAGAAACATCCTGGCAGCCTTTTGGAAGGATTTACCCAGACACAGATTAGTACATTGGCTGTACGAGATAAGTTGATGATTGCTGGAGGTTTTCAAGGAGAACTAATTTGTAAGGTAATATTGTTGTATTTATTTTAATTATTATTTTTCTAAGCAATGGAGAACAAATGGGAGCTTAAAGGAAAGAGGAACAAATTTCACAAAATTCAAGATCAAATCAATGTACTAATGAGCAAAGAGTAATAAATGACCAATGTTGAACCAAAATAGGTTTTTAATAAGAATTGGTATCCTAATGATTTCTGGTCCTACAAGAGCTCTAGATATGAGCTAACAACATGTTTGGCCCAAGATTCTCTGTTCAAGTCGCTAATTAAAATTGCACATTCTTCCTCATTTTTTTTAAATATACAGAGTCATAGACCTCAATTCTACTACATTTTAGTTATATGTGAAATTGCTTTACTTAAATACCCCCATTATCCTAAATACATATATTTTTGTTTAATTTAGTGAAAACACAATCTACCCTTTTATTTTACTTGTAGATGTTTGACAATAATTAAAAAAAATTTAAATGGGTCTAAAGTATATATTTTGAAAATAGATGAGGTTTTTATAATTTGACAAATTCAGTAGAGGTTTGTGTAATTTAGTTATTTACTATATTTAATTTTGTGTTTATTTTCCAAAATGGTTCGATTGTTGGTAATTTACTGGCTTTCCTGACTGATGGCTTATACATCTTATCTTGCAGTACTTAGATCGACCTGGGATTAGCTTCTGTACCAAAACTACTTATGATGATAATGCAATAACAAATGCAGTGGAGATTTATGATGATCGAAGGTCTCATTCCAGTGCCTTGTTCTTTGATTTTTCTTTCTTTATAGGCATTAACTTTCTATGACTCTATATGGTATTGGCAATTATTATTCTTGTAGAAAATAGGAGAAGGGGAATCAGACTTGGTGAGACCCTCAGTCTCTAATTGGAATTGGGTCAAGTGCAAATGGTAGTACAAATAGTACAAATTTGACATGCTGTGATCACCCACTTAATTTAGCTTAACTGTCACATTCTCACTATTTTAATAATTGTCAACTGTGAAAGTATTAGTTTTTTGATAATGGTACATTATTCTTGCAGTGGTGCTGTTCATTTCATGGCTTCAAATAATGATTGTGGTGTCAGAGACTTTGACATGGAGAGATTTCAGCTTTCCAAGCACTTCTGTTTCCCGTGGCCCATAAATGTAAGTACCTTTGTTATGGTTGAATCAAAGGAAATGAAATCATTGCTTGTATTGACCTCAATTTTATTTCTATAGAATTGGCTTGATCTTTTGTAGTCTTTTTTCTGGCATCTACAACTTATATGAGAGAGGGACAATAGCACCGTCATGTTGTGTTGTGAACGATTGCTTGACCTAGGAGAAATAATTGATGCTGGTTTGATTTGTACGATGTTCAGGTTTTCTTTTTTGTGTCTTTGTGTAGAAACCTCATGATAAGACTGCTGGCCTCACATATTATAGTTATCTTTGAGTCATTGGTCTCCCGAGTTTGCAATTTGGAAACTCCTTGTGGTCTTTAGTGAAACAGATGCACCGTATTGGTGTCTATAGAAATAAAAGTTTGTCTTCTGAACTCTGGAGATCATTTAGTTATTGATTTTCAGAATCTTGTCTTGCAATGTGTTTTTGCATTCTTGTCTTGTTTAAGAGCGAAACTGAGGGAGTAGGTTCTGAGTATCATTGACAAGTCTGTTGAAATCTTGTACATACTATAACTAGTATTGTATGCTGACTATTGACTGCCCACTCTACAGGGACAACCTTTTGGCTTCTTTCTTCCTTTTATATGGCCCAAATATATTTGTGTTGTTAGTAAAACATTATCTTCTTGAATTTTGAATGATATTCTTGCTTGGTCAACAAAAGCAACTGTGACTGTGTTAGAACCCTTTTTGCAAGATTAGGACAGTACATGAAAAGGGAAAGATAACTTTTGATGGTCCACACTTTGACTTACCATTTGGAAGAAAGAAATAGAAAATAGGGTGGCTATAGTATGGCTATGGTCAAAGCCTGTAGGTTGGGGATTGTAAGGGTCATAATTTAGGCCTATAAATCTTCTAGTTGGTTTAGCAGAAGGCAGAAGGGATTGAGTTTGAAGTGAAGAGGCTAAGGGCTGAGGCCTTTGGAGTGGAGAGGGCCAATCCTCTCGAAAGATTGGCAAGCTTATGTTTATGTTTTATGTATTTTCAGTTTATGTGTTGTGAGAGTGGTATTTATATGTGTTTGTATTTTTGTTCATTGTGATTGTTTATGTTGTAATCTGTGACTGTATTAGTTATTTATATTAGTATTATTAATCTTGAGCATTTGTGTTGCTATTTTCTAATCTTTCTAGTCTTGTTAGAAGCTTGTTAGCATAAGGGTTATAACAGACTGCTTTTATTTATTTACTTTTTCTTTTGAATGTGACTGCTTTTTTGTTAGAATCATTTGGTATGTAAGTATAGCAAGGCAAAAAAATGGGAAAAAATTTTTAGAGGAGAAATGTCTCTTGTGCTTTTTTGAATAAAAAAATAATGGAAAAAATGTAGTTACTACTGTATAGTAGTAGTAGTGGTGGTGGTGGTGCATATTTCCTTCTACTGTGCAATAGAAAGGGAATTTCTTTCTAATGGTGCAGCCACACAACCGTAAGTGTTCAATGAAGTGCACAAGTGCTGGGTTATGTGGCAAAAGAAGGGGATTCCCTCAATTGATATCAGTTTTTGTTTCAAAAACGGTTAAATGACGATCTATGTTTAAAATTAAAATTGGTGATAAATGTTGAACCTAATAGCCAATGCCCAAATTGCTTAAATATTCTACATTTAGGAAGCGTTGTATAAAATGGGACACAATTTAGAAGTGGCATGTTCTAGTCCTCATTTAGTCTCCTTTCACTATATGGGTGTGCATCACTAGTGAATGATAGGGACTTTGTATGTGCAAAATCCCACATTAGGTAGTATGGATTTCTTGATGGGGTACCGAAGCCCTTGGTTCTCTTTTTTCAATAGCTAACTTTTGGGGTAGGGTTCTTCAAGTTGCTTGGGTACATATCAATGGTATTAGAGCCAGAGGTTGACGCAACGGAAAGAGCTACCTAAGCATTTGGAGAACTTTACCCTAAAAGCTAGCTGTTGTGGAGGGAAAGCCAAGGCTTAAGTACCCCATAAAATAGCATGTGAGACTTAGTTTGTACAAAGTCCCTATCAATGCACTTTCTCCGGAAAGGCAACATCCTGACGGCTCCACTCTACAATGCTTCACTCACATTCTTACGATCAGCCACTGGCTCTGATACCATTGATAGGTATTCAGGCAACTAGGAGAACCTTACCCCAAAAGCTAGTTGTCAGGGAGGTAGAGCCAAGGGCTTAACTACCCTATCAAGCAGCTCATACTACCTGATGTGGGACTTTGCTCATATAAAATCCCTGTTAGTTAATAAATATGATATTAGTGTTTGAACACATCACAAATAATTATTGGAGCTCACGTCCATTTTTCTTGCAGCATACTTCGTTGAGTCCTGATGGTAAACTGCTTGTCATTGTTGGAGACAACCCAGATGGGTTAGTGGTGGATTCTCAAACAGGGAAGGTTCGTATGTTATTCTGTCATTCGATACCACAAATTTCTAGTTTTATTCTTCTCGAGAAGGATTATATGACATGAGATGAGTTGAGACAAGCTAATTTTTTTTTTTGTTTACGATAGACTGTCACGTCATTATGCGGACACTTGGATTACTCATTTGCATCAGCGTGGCATCCTCAAGGTTATATCTTTGCCACCGGGAACCAAGACAAGACATGTCGTGTTTGGGATGTTCGCAACATGTCAAAGTCTGTAGCTGTGCTGAAGGGTAACCTTGGAGCCATACGGTCTATAAGATTCACTTCCGATGGGCAGTTCATGGCAATGGCCGAGCCAGCTGACTTTGTGCACATCTACGATGCGAAGCAAGGGTTTCAGAAGGAGCAGGAGATTGACTTTTTTGGAGAAATCTCTGGTGTATCGTTTAGCCCTGATACAGAATCACTTTACATTGGTGTTTGGGATCGCACTTACGGCAGTCTTCTTCAGTACAACAGACGCAGAAACTATATGTACCTTGATGCATTGTAAATATGTAATTATATTGTATGGTGTAACTGTAAGTGCCCTGATACTTGGGATTAATATCCAGAAGTTCTGGAATTTGAGTGTTGAAAAATGATTTGGTGGCTTGGTCCATCCTATCATCTTATAGGAAGAAATGACCTGATCATTTTCTATGGTTGTACTTGTGTTCAATAATATGGACTGCTAGTCTCCTTCAGTTTTCTTCTTCCTTTCGTTTTCTTAATTTGGTTTGCTGCTTTGCTTTTTGGTGGCTACTTAACAATTCTAAATGAGCAACAATCACTCGTAGCTACGTCACACACAAGCACACTACCTAGATCTGAACTTTGTATCTACATCCAAATCCAATCAAATATACTTTGCTTAAAGCATGTATTTTTCCGTTCTTATCTAAAGGGACCGAAGCTTTCTTATCCTTTTGAGATGCATCACATGCATATACAGTCTATGGGCTTGTTTGGATAGCCCGTTGGGAGAATAGACACAGATTCCAAGGTAAATATGTGAGATGAATTTTGTCTCGATAAGTGTAGGAATAGATTTGGTTGCCTAAACGGGTTAACCAAACAAGCTTTATACTGTCTTCATTTTGTAAATAATCTTCAAATAACAAATCATTGCTAAAGGCAGGAAAGACAAAAAAGAGAATTTCAAATTCAAGAGGCACAAAAACAAGGAATAATTCACAACTACTATTATCTCATATTCATGGCAAGTTTTCACATTATATTATATTAATGATACAAAATAGTCAAATCTAGCATTTGAATACACTGATAATAACCAGAATACTGCAGGCTTTAAGGATGAGGAAGGAGCTACAACTCCATTAGCTAGACTAGAGTGATATTAAGTTTTGCTTTAGGATGGATCTAATTTAAATGGTTCATTTCACAAAAAATTTCTTTTTGATAGTAGATATTACACACACACACACACTCCCCCCCCCTCTAGAAGTTGATGTTAGAGCTATATATAAAATCTATTTTATATGTTTATCGATTTTTTCTTAAATTAACCCTATTTTATATTCATCACATGCCTCTACACACACTCACCTCTCCCTATTCTTAAGTTGATTTTTTCTTAAAATATATTTTATATGATACTCCTTCAACAATATTCCAATAGAAATGGAGATAGAAAATTATGGTGGATGATTGGACTATTTTAAAAAATATATATCAGTAACTTAACTAATATCCTTAATATACTTAAATTATTCCATTAGGTTTTCATAGGAGTATATAACTAATACAACAGTTATATTCTTTATAAGTTATCAATTATCAACAATAAGAATTACTTCGTTTTTTATTCTCAAAATAATAGCTACGTTTTTAATTGAAATAGTTATTAAATTATATTTTATTAATGTAAAAAAATATTTAATAGATTGTAAAATAAATTAATAGAAAAATAAATTATTAAGATCCAAAATAATATTCCAAAAAACATGTTAAAAAAGAAATAGATTTAAGAATAAATATTTACCCGACCAGTGCCACTTATTTTTTGAAGGAACAAAAAATGCTCAGCATCGTGTAAATTCGCATATATATGCCTGCGAATTGCGAAGCTCGCTGAAATGCAGACGCAGATCAGGTCCTTATCAAGAAGATCTATCTGGTGAAGCTTCTGCTCTGCCTTGGCTTATTGTCCAATTTCCTTCTCTAACGAACGTACAATTGGATTCAATTTACGAAGAAACGGGGTCAGAATTTGTATTCCCTTTTAAGCTCTTACTGTTAGCTCCAATGAATTATATTTTTCGTTGTTACCTATAATTTTCATGGTTCAGTTGTGATTTCCCCACTTCAATTTTTTTGCCTGTTCAATATTTTTTCAATGAATTATTAATTACCGATTTTCATTCCCATTTCTCTTCATTGTGATTGAAGACCACGTGAAGTCGAATCTGATTTCAAATCCTCATGATGGATTGTTTAGTATACAGAAATTGATTGTTGTTTCGGTTTCGCAGCAGGAATAATTGAACACGCGCAAATTAATGCATTATGCCTCTCGAGCTTTGCAAATTTTGCGTCCCCTTCGTTTGGGTTTTAGAATCTGATAAGGATTGTTTTTCATCTGTTAACGTTTTTGGTTATTAGTTTAGGTTAAATTTTCTCCTTTCTTCTTTAATCCTGATATATAGGATATAAGAGGCATCACAGTGCTAGCAACAGATTTTTGGAATCTTCAGGAGGGGCTTAGTATTGTTAACCATATGAATTAGACAATTAGTATATTCAGTGTCAAGGTCCTAGAATTTGATGTTTATTTTGTAATTTCCGGTCATTAAGCCCTTTCACTGTCTCCTTTTATGCACAGGTATTAATAGCATAGGGAAACATGGCTCATAACAATGGGGATGAAATGGAGTATGCAGCAGATGATAATGAAATGGCAGAAGTAGAGAATGATTCATATTTCCGTGAAAGAGTATTTGGTGGTTCAGACTCCGAAGATGATGACGATGATCAATATGACCCTCTGGTTTGTTTCAAGTCAAACGCAAAACTGTAGTTATGATTTAAATATCTGATATTTTGGATGTGACTGCTTGTTTTCATTCCAAAGCTGTTTTTAACTGGTATTTTGATAATGTGATTTATATTTTTTCTGCCAGCTGTTGTGATGTGATTGCTTGTTTTAATTCCAATTCTTTGACTGTTACTTTGATGACTTGCATGTACATAACTAATTATGAGTAAACTGTTTCCATTAACATATTTTCTCTTGTATTTTATGTGGGCTTGTTGCTTTTCCTGCGGGTGTGGATTTGGGTGCTCTGTTGCAGGAAAACAATATATCAGATACCACTGCCGCAGAAGCTAGAGGGGGAAAAGATATCCAAGGTATACCTTGGGAGAGATTGAGCATTACTCGTGATAAATATAGACAGACAAGACGAGAGCAGTATAAGAATTATGAAAATATACCACATTCAGGGGAGTTGTCAGAGAAGGTAAAAGACATTTGACATGGCATTCCAATGTCATTTGAAGAATGATTCTAGTGTGATTATTTCACCTTAGACTTCTTCTCTACAGGAATGCAAACCTACAGACAAAGGAGGAAAGTATTATGATTTCTGGCAAAACACTAGATCTGTGAAATCAACAATACTTCATTTTCAAGTATGTTGATGTGGTGGTTCTTTACTTTTGATTTCTTACTGCAAGATTCAGCCCTCAGGTTTAATATTGGAAGTCTTCATTTATAGCAATTGATTTTTCTTGACTTATGAGGCTTTATATTCATCATTCTCCTTTTCTCTTATCGAACTTTAGCTTAGTGAAACTTTGACGCTTTTGTTTGTCATAGTATGAGGAACATTAATGGGAAGCCTTTAATGTTTACTTTGCAGTTGAGGAACTTAATTTGGTCTACCTCAAAGCATG
>JANTPZ010091368.1:0-32549 GCA_025593235.1 Vachellia pachyceras
TGAAGTTTGAAATTTTGATGATAATTCAAATTCTTAAAGAGAAAAAACCAGGGGATGGAGAATAAATGATTCTCCAATTTTCCCAAACAAATGCAAAATCAAAAGTTTTTGTTTTTTAGTTTTTAAAAACAAGTTTATGTTTTTTTGTTTTAAAAAAATTAAAATGGAAACAAATAAATTTTTGAAATGCCAAATCCAAGTCTCTTGAAGTTGTTCAAGTACTGCTCGAGTTTAGATATTTGAGGCAAAATCTATAATAATTCAATGTAAATAACGGCCACATGAACAAATCTGTTTTCACATTGCCAAGAACATTCTGTTTCAAGTTTATTGGCACCTTTATGTTGCGTTTGGTATGCTGGAAATGGAGCCATGAAATTGAAATTGAGGTTGGAACTGAAAAATTGTGTTGTTTGGTGTGTGAGAACCCACTTCCATGGAAGTGAAAATGGGTTCAATGGAACTCATTTGAGTTCCCAGCAATATCTGTGGAACTGAGATGGATTCTATAGAAATGAAAACAAATGATTATTATACCCTCCTGCATCTCTCCGTTCGCTGACTCTCAGATCGACGACGGCATGATGAAGTGGGCGACGGCTAGCTGGCGACGGCGACGAAGTGGGCAACGAAGGTGGGTGGTCTCCTTCTTCCCCGGCGACGGAGGCGAGCGATGGAGGTGAGCAACAGAGGCGAGCGATCTGTTCGATCTGTTCTGTTCGAAGGAGATGATGAATTCTCAAGAGAGCGATGGCCGGAACTTTTCAAGAGAATGGGAGTGATGGACGCGAGCCTGGCGACAGAATTGAAGGCTTGGAAGCTGGCGACGGACGGACCTGGCAATAGACGCGACGACCTGGCGATCTCTGGCAAACGCAACCTGGCGACCGGCGACGAGCGTGACCTGGCGACCGTCGACAAACGTACCCCACGATGGCGACGAGCTAGTGTCGGAGATGCTGCTGTTGTGGTGGTCGGAGATGCTACTGTTGTGGGGGAGGGGAATTTTTGTTGGTGTGGGCAATATTAGTCTTTTCACATTATAAATATAAATATTAAGTTAAAATAATACCCCACTACTTCCAGCATACCAAACAAATTTTTAATCTCAGTTCCACTTCCAATTTCATCAAAACCAATTCTGCATACCAAACGGGGCATTAGGTTATGTCGTACAAATAGAACAAACCCCCTTAGCATGTACAGGTATTGACCTAACTCAACTGGAACTATTACAAAGAATCTGGGGAGAATGTTCACTAAAAAAGTAACTTACAGTACCCTCTTTATTTACTTTTTAATTAGAAGTGCAGACACTAATAACTTAAGATTATAATCAACTTAACCTCTCACTTATAGAAGAGACAACATACCATTAGACTACATGATTATTAATCTTGGTTAATGGGAATTAGAACCTTTGGGTTTTGAGGCGTTCCATGTTATCCTCTAATGTCTATTGGAGGAAAGTGGTTTTATTCAATGACCCTAAAAACTACATTAGTATTTGAGAGATTTTTTTTTCTACGTAACAAAAACCAGACTAGGGCCTCCCGCTACATTTTCCTGGCCCCCAACATAATTACGTCCTTCACGTATCCAAGCTAAGATTTTACATTCAATACAAAAATAGACACAAAGCCAGGTTTTGGAGATGGAACCCCTTTACAATTAACTGGTACAAAAATAAATACAAATAGAAGAGGGTAAAAACGACAGCCCCTTATTCCTTAACTCATACAAAATGCAATCAATCAACAACACCATAGCTTGAGTGTTTTCAAGTACTCCCACCAGGGTAAGCACAGGCATTGTAACCTACAGGGACAAAGAAAATCAAGTTAATTTACTTGTATAGTTCAATAGCTCATTTAGCAAGTTTATGGGACAATTTTGCAGGGCTAAGAATAAGAACTCACTGGGATTTTGGGATGTGAGTGTTGCTGTCTGAGAGAAATCACAGTTCCAAGGATTTTTGCCCTGTGTTTGGTAATACAGATTCATGGCATAAGTAGCATGAGAAGCTACCGTGTTTGGCTCAAAACAAGCCCCACCTGGCTGAATTGGTCCACAATCTATCCCATGGCTGCATGCATAGTCCAAGTTCGCCTGCAGCTGAGCATCCGTCACACCGGCTTTCGCCACACACCATCCCGGCGCATTTGTAGGCGCCGGTGTAACTGGAGCATTGGGATTAGTTGGAGCCTGTGGGAACAAATTAGTTAAAGAAAAGGCATATAGACAAGCAAAATCACAAGGTAATATCTCAGAAATAGTGACCTGTTGGGTGGCCTTGGTGAGGGCAACATCATAAGTCATGGTGAGATCAGTTTTGAAGAGGCCAAATGAACGTTCTGATGTAGGACTAGGCTTGAGGTCCTCATCATAGAGTGCAAAAATGAAAGTGTCCACAGATTTCCCTGGCATCAAAGGGGTCCCAACCAATGACCTCAGGTGAGCAATGAGGTTGCCATTGTAGGCCTTAGCGTTCTCCACACTGGGCCCTGCCTCGTTGCTATCCCCACGCGACGGCCACCCCGTCTCCGCCACCGTTATCTCCACACCGTCAAATCCCATACTGCTCAATGCGGAATGTACAGCATCAACCTGCTCAAGAGTCAAGACACACACTCCATATAGTCAAAAACCTACTCAACATTAAAAATCATAACCTAAGTCTAGTCGTTAAGTTCAATTTCCTTGTGGTTGGATTGTGTAATTCAAATTGTGAATAAAAATATCTATCAGAGGGGCAAGATTGCACGTGGGAAAGTGATAAGGTGTTGCCATGGTCATTCACAATTATTGTTCCTTTGAAAGGCACACAGTGAATAACCAGCCTGTCACGGTGCAATTATTACTAGGAGCCCCACCAAAAAGGATCACAATCTAACAACCATTTTGGAGATTAATGTAGAATCTTTTATGTGAAGCAACAGCACAATTTTACTGCACTAGATTAGGATGAATTATGAACAGATAAATCAATCACGATTCGTAATGTTGTTGATTAACTATCAATTTTGAGAAACACAAACTAGTTACGTTTCAATCAAGAATTTCTCTCATCCGTTGGATAGAATTATCACGTTCATCACAGTCAGATTCTCATAATGATCAAACTTTCAATAATGACCCAATTTTTTTTAAAAAAAGAAATATAGTAACACCGACAAGAGAATTGGTCGACAAAAAAAAACAGAGAGAGAATTGGTCGAACATGCTATATATAATATTATAATCATAAAATCGTACCCATTGCCCCTCCTCTAAAAATAAATCCCATTCTTACTTTAGAATGAAACACAAAAAGACAGAAGCCACGTGGCGAAAATATAGAAGCTGATGGAGGTTGACGTCTTGACGTATGACTTGCGATTGTATACCATGGTTGTTGTCCATGAATAGTCATTGTTGACTCCCACGTCAACTTTTAATTACAAAAACATTAATTTATTTCCCCAAGAAATTAATTTAAAAATAAATAATCATATCATCAAACGAAGAAAAGAGCAGGAGAAAGCTAAAAATAAATAATCATATCTCACTGACCTGGGCATCATACATATTGGTGTAAAGCTTTCCATTACCCGAATCTACCCGACCGGAGTTTGGTTGGAAGAGGCAAAACGCCAGCGTTTCCGGTCTCGGGTCGCTCTGGTAAGCGAAAAACGGGTACGGATTGATCGTGAAGGGCGATTTGTTATCGTTAAGAAACGCCAGCATCTGCTTCAGCGTGTCTCGGAGTGCCGGGTTGAAGGCCCCGGAGGACGGCGGATCCGACTGGGTCAACACCGCCATGGAATGTACCGTCGACACTTTGATCTTGCCGCCGCCGAGCCCAGCAGAGTTGAGGGCGTTTTGGACATTCCTCATGGCCGGAAGGAGCTGTGAGATCAAACCCTGGTCGCCGGTAGTCATGACCTCGTTACCTACGGTAACCAGAGTGATGTTACTGGATGGGTAGAAGGGCTGCACGTTGGTCTTGACCCATTGAATCGCCGAGTTAGAATCGGAGGCCAGGCTAGGAATGTCGCCGTTACCGGCGCCGATGACAATCCCGATTCCAGAATTTGCGAGGGCTTTGATGATCGCAGGATCAGCGCCGTAGAGCCGGACTTTGCCAATGGTGGTGGTCTTGAGTAGCTTCGCCGTCGCTTCCGGCGGCGGAAGGTTGTCGGCTACCTGGCCATAATTCACGCCGATGAAGGATTGCGACTCTACGTGAAGGCGAAGAAACAGAGGAATCAAAACCCAAAGTTCATGAGAAACGAAGCTAATCAAAGGGTGTTGTTATTACATCTAACACAAGATAAGAGGGTTGTTCATTACATATACTACAACACGTCAAAATGCAAGAATTTTTTTAAGAACTGGAGTTATTTTCAAACTGCAGTGTTACTTATAACAGAAACACAAAGACTTATTCTCGTTTAGTCCACTAGAAATCCAGGACGAATGAATCGATTCTTCGATCTAGCAAATGAGAAAGCTAAACGCAGTCACTTTCAAGAAAACAACTAGAAAGAAAGTTCCAAGAAAGCGGAACCGCTTTCCTGCAATGAGGAGGCAAAAGCATTGATCTCAACTTTCTCGGAAAATGAAAGCTTCAGAGCAAGATCCGAGAGAGAGAGAGAGAGAGAGCTAACCGGCAAAAGAAAGGGCGAGGAGCAAGAGGGAGAGGCAGAGGAGACTGCTGGCCATTGTTGCTTGAGGAGACTAGGCTTCAGTAGTAATTCGAGTCGTGAAGAAGACAGATGAGCTTTAAAAAGAAAAACGAAAACCGAATCCAACCAACAGGAAAAAAGAAGCAAAGATTGATTTTTTAAATGCAGTCAAGTCAATTAATTAAAATTAAAATAACGTGACGGGAAGAGGAGACCGGGGCCATCAGGAAGTGAGGACGGTGAAGATGACGCAACGCAAGTGGAATTTGCGATGACAAAGACTGTGGTTTGCTATTTGTCTGTTTGCGAAAACAAATTCTGGAAAAGCACTATCCTTATATTTTATATATAAATGAGTGAAAACTACTCCATCCAGATGCTAACTTAACACACAGTTATTTTTAGACATGTTTTCACGAGTATGATAAAAAATTCGACACGAGGTCTCAATTTCATAGGAGGATATGCCTCAAGACTCAGCCACAACCCAGGATGGATTATTTTAAAAGAAAAGGATTATTTTAGGGATGAAAAACACGGTAGCACCTTTCCTCACGGCTTGGATACATTCATGGAAGGAAGGCCTCTTGCTCTAAAAAAAGCTTTTATGGAGGAGCCAGTGGATTTACACAAATCAAGATAAATATATTATAGAGATTGTCTTATTTTATGAAAAAACACTGTTGAACATGTATTTATGGAGCGTAGAAGTGTGTCCATGGAAAGCCTGGTAACTTCGCATCACTTTTTTGAAAAGTTTGGTAGGATTAGGTAGGGGTGTGCATAGTGCATGCATTGAGTCAGATGAGAAACGGAGTATTAGACAAAATGAGAAGGGAAAAAAAAGAAATTGAGCAAAATTTAGGTGATGAAATTATTTGACACTGAAAAAGAAGTTTCATTCGCATTTTTTTGTTGTTCGTTAAAGTGGTGAGCAATAAAGGGAGGAAAAACAAAAAAGCAGTCAGAGCTTATTGTGTTCCATGACCTAAAAATTGTACAAATTTTACTATTTAATTAGTTATGTAATATTATTTAATTGAACAATTTTATTTTTTAATGATATTTAATTTATATAAGTTTTCCTTTATTTCATTTTTCATCATTTAATTTCCCCCCTAAATTTCTCACAATATGTAAAATTATATATATAATTTTTTTCCTCAAACTTATCACAGTATCTAAAAAATATATATGAATATGTAGCATTTAATGAGATTCATGGTTTTTTAATTAGTCTGTTACCAAAAATTACTTCTCCAATATTTATCCAAACAGTTTCTCATTTACATAGAAAGTTGCTTTCCAACGTTTATCTAAACATAAATCATATTACATTTTTTAACTATATCTTGGGTGCACCCAGTCTTCATTCATTAGCGTTGAGGATCAAGCCCTCCTCTTCATCTAATAAACCATATCGTTATCAAGGGTAAGATCACTAAATCTATCGCAGTATTAGGCATTGTAATGCTATATCATATACAACATGACAGATCAGAATAAACGAAAGATATGGAAGGAAAAAGAAGATGTGGGGTAGGGCTAGCTATCCTTTTCTCAGGCTTTGCACTAACCTTAAATAGAACTCCCATCTTTGTGCATTTGTCAACAGTTATATTGTTGATCTTCCCTGTAAATAATTCAGAAATCAGAAGTCATCAATCAAGCCACTTGCACCCTTTCTATCAAGTGATAAGTTTAAAAGCCACAGATGATATTTCTATAAGCCAAATTCCCAACCGGGCAGGGGAAGAAGCTTGTAACAAGATTATTGCTACCTTGGATCTGCAAAACAGAATTTTTGCATCCATAAATCTTTTCTTTTTTATTTAAAGGGCAGGCGCTAATGACCTGAGGTTATAACAGCGGGATCAAATCCTTGACCTCCCACTTAAGAGATACTATACAATTAGGCTATAAGACTTTGGGTTACATCCATAAATCTAAATAGACTGTTTTGCATCACAATCACCGATCACCAATTCTTTATTTCCGATTTGACTTTCAACAACCCAACCACTGCAGCAGAGAATGGTTGGCTTAAACAAATGAAATCCCGATGACCTTACATTTTATACAGTCTCAAATCCAATTGCATGTATAATACAAAAACCTACTTACGACCCATTTGAAGTTCAAACTTCGGAGGACT
Source organism: Vachellia pachyceras (assembly GCA_025593235.1). Classification (NCBI taxonomy): domain Eukaryota; kingdom Viridiplantae; phylum Streptophyta; class Magnoliopsida; order Fabales; family Fabaceae; genus Vachellia; species Vachellia pachyceras. The sequence continues at coordinate 6,823 of JANTPZ010091368.1, forward strand.
TGTTATAGAAGTTGCATTTTAAACTTTAAAGCTTTCTTTTTCATTAGTGCAATTGCCAACCACTCCAGTTCTATCTACACAATTCTTTGTCTTCATATCATCCGTTACCTATGTCAGACCTATTGGACAAAGCTTCTGGTTTTCATGCGGTAAACGGTATTCAGCAATCAGAAGAGGAAGAATAACCCACCTGCAGTAACATTCCCAGAGCTTATTTATTGAAAAACAACAGACATCCCATCTTTTGGTTTAGAAGATGAAGCCTGAGAAGATTCAGAACTAACAAGAGAAGCAGGAGGCGGATTTGGGGGAGCAGGTGCACAAGGTGCAGGAGCTTTTGATGGAGCAATCGTTTGTCCTGTTGGGCTCCATACTGGACCTAAAGGATAGTAACTCTTGACATGATCCTTCAGACCAGAGAGATATAGCTCATCGAGAGCTTTGATCCACTCAACATGATTTGAGTCTTTGTTTCTATATTCAAGCACCTGATTTAGAATAAAACGGGATTTTTATTCATGATTTATGAAATAGAAACATGAAGAAGCTACAAAGCATGTTTAAGTCTGGGAGATTCGTGCAAAATCATCTCGCTTTATGTCTGTACCCTACACATTACCATAATAAGTGGAATTCCATAATCACAGAGTTCGAATTCCTACTGATTTGTCTATGCAGCCAAACACTGAGCTAGCTGATCCTTGTTTATTTACCTCCTTAGCCATTACGCTGAAGTAAATTGTTGGCTATATATACAAGTCAATAAACATGCATATATTAATTGTCAATGGGAAATAAGGCTTAGGTCGTTAAAATTATCAAAGAACGAACCCTATTTCACTTAAAGTAATTCCTTTATCCTTTCCCCTCAGCATAAAAGGAGAGGACCGGCACTTCACCAACATAAATCACCAGGCTTCCGGCTTGCATAGAGTACCTTGTTGCTGTCAACTCAGCCATTTGCCAACTTTCCTCTGTGTGTGCCATGGGCATGCTCATACCTTGAAATAACAAAGAAAAGCGACAACAAAAATAATATAGAAGAAGAAAATAATAACTCAAATGTAGAAAGGAATGAGGCATCACTAACCACAGCCCTTCAAATGGTTAAAAAAATCGTATCTCTTTCCCTCTGTCAACGCACTAGCCTTTGAGATAACTTCGTTAAATGGTTTCAGAAATTCAGCAAACCCAGCAGGTCTGGTTTCTGCATAATCAAGATGTGTAAAAGATTATACTGCAAAGAATATATGTACTCAAAGCACGAACTATTGAATTCAATTTCTCTGTCGATCATAAAACGTCTTCGAGTTACTTTTTCACAGAATCCTAGCTGCTTTGAAACATTATACGTTTAATCAGAGATATTTTTTGAATGAAGCCAAGTGATATTTTAAAGGTTACGTTTGTGGAGATTGTGTAATAAATTATAACTCTAAACTTACGTCTTCCTACCTGGTATAAACTCGTAACTCTACACGTAAAAGTCGTTTTAAATAATTATTATTTATTTAACTATGGTGATTCATAAATCAACTTATAAATTCATGAATATAATATATAATTACAACTTTTACTGAAGTGATAAGGTTGTGATTTTTTGTTGAAGCAATATTACTTCTAAAAGTACCATTTCAAAATATCTCTTCATGCTTTATATATATATATATATATATATTTCCTATCACTCCATTTGGACACAAAACAAAATCAAACTCATTGCCTTTCTTTTTGAGTACGTATAAATAAATTTAAATTATCACTTTGTAAAAGTTATTGCTGTTTTGGTTTGAGTGTTGGAAATAGAATCCATATTCAAGAATTTTTATTATATCATATAGAAAATTCGTCAATTAATCCAACTTATACCCTGTAATATAGGAATAAGTGGAAGCGAATTAAATTTAAACTAAAGTGTTGCTTTCACTTTTGAAACATCATGCACAACTTTCGTTTTCATCTCTTTTTCTTGTACTTTTTAAAGAACCATTCTCGCCAATAATTAATAATTAAAAAAGTTAGTGTAAATGACCTAAAATAAATATTATTTACTACGATGGACCATAAAAATTCTAATTATTTAGAATGATGAAAAATTAAAAATAATAAATTTCCCCTAACAATCATTTCTGTTTTCCCTGTATTCGCTCACACTTATTTTTAAAAATAATACAAAAAATTAAATTTTACTAAACTAAATATAATTTTTCTCAATTTTTAATGCAAAAAATTACATTTTGTTTATATATTTTTTAAAACTTAACCCTGTAATTAAAAATAAAAATTATATAATATTAATAAAACTTAATATCTTTTATAATTTATTATATACATTTAATAAAATTTATATAAGTATATGAAGTAAAAATAAAATTTTCTCAGTTTAAATTAAAATAATTCAAAATTTGTATTATTTATTTTTAATTTAGAGAAAATTTATGTGAGTTGAAAATGCATGTACTGTTAATAAAACAAAAATATCTAGATAATCTATCCTATTATGAAAAATATAAAATAAATTTATTTTTATAAAATATTTCAATTCATATTATTGTTGAAATATAAATTAAACAACTTAATGTTATATTGATTGATTAAATATTGATCATATGAATATAAAACTTTGTGAAAAATACAATTAACAAAACAATGTGATTTATAAGTAATTTTAGTTTTAATTATTTCTTAATTTTAAATGTAGTAAATAATATAAAATATTTAGTTATGAGCAAATTGGTGATTTTAAATTTATATTTTATTTTATCTTTCTAAGTAATTACCGCTTTCATGGTCCTTTATAATAAATATTATTTTGCATGGGTCATTTATTCAATTTTTCCCTCATAATTATAAATTTCGCCGAGACGACGTCGTGTGAAGATGAAAAGCGGTTGGATTTGGCGCTTTCAATCTCACTATGCGCGAGAGATTGGACATGGACGTGTCACTTCGTGGTTGAATATTGGCTCACTTTGTATGTACAGTTCCAGACATTCCCAATTTTTATATGTTTAATTTATTTTTGTAAAACCACAATGCATGTAAGAAATCATTTATTATAATTTAATTCTAAAGATTCAACAAAACAACATTTTGCCAATCAAAGATAAGCTTTTTAAGAATAAATTAGAAATATCCTTACATGCATTGTATAATTTGCATTATTTATAGTCTATACATAAGGCAATTGTTATGAATTTTACATTTTTTGGCCAACTGTTATGAATTTTACTTCTATTTAAAAAAAATAAAAATAAGGAATGATGATGAGAATTTTAAATGTAAGATTTCAACGACCGAGAAAGTACAAAATAAGAAAAAGTATCAAGAGAAGAACACAATTCAAAGTAAAATCGATTAAAACTAAACATAAAATGCAATAGCTAGATACAAAAAGCAAGTGGCTTGCTTCAGTTTTAAAGTGAATTGTAGAATGTAAATATGCAATACCAACATGGTAAATGGCCTGAAGGTAGAATTTTAGCCCTCAAAAGTCAGTTTGGATCACTCTACTGTGATGCCAAACAAGCCCTTTGTATGTTTCTCTCTCTCACCAATTGATTGGAACTGATTTTTCAGGGGGTCCTGGTTGGTAGGTACATTACATTTTTTTTTACAAAAACTAGTAACTCTTCACATGATGATGCCAAACAGTAACAAACATAAAATCGTGTTTCAAAGTTCTAAAGCAAGCTATGAAATTTAAATTTTCAGAATCTGCTTATGCTTATATCAGCCATATTACAAGCAATCATCGCCATCTTGATCTGTCCACTGATTCCACATGATATGAAATTTTGCTGGAAACAGCTGCATGAGAAGGCACAGTATCTCTCTCTCTAGCTGTCCGAACAAGTTCCTATAGAACAAGTAAAAACCTAATTAACTATTTGATGAAGTTGAGGTTGATAACATAATGTAGGACTAATGCATAGTACTTACAGAACGAAAGGGAAAATCATCTGCCTCAAGCATATGAACTATTTGACTCATCTTCGGTCGCTTACAGACATCCATATCTATGCAGCGCAGACAAACCAGCAGAGCTCGCTTCAGTGATCTCTGAGACGGCTTAACCTCGATCGAAGGATCTACTAGCTCATCACCACGACGACTTGCCACCATTCCTTTGAACCAGTCAACCAAGTTCATCTGAAAGCATATCAAAGGGAAATGGGAGGTAAGATTCCATAGTGCCCTTCTAAGAACTCAATGAAAGCAATTTGGAATCACCTCTGCCGGTGATCTAGAATAATCAATGGGGCTTCTTCCGGTGATGATCTCCATCAGCAGAACTCCAAAACTATATACATCATTACCTTCATTAAGCATGCCCGTGCTAGCATATTCGGGCGAAACATATCTGCGAAAACGATGTATGCTTAAATTTAAGCCTAATTTGACATGCTTAGAGGTTTCTTCATGACTAAGGTGATGTAAGGATTTTTATTATAGAATGCATCAGAAAATTGACGTAAAACCAACCCGAATGTCCCCATTACGCGAGTAGACACATAGCTTTTCTCGGATCCTAAGAGTTTGGCCAGTCCAAAGTCTGATACCTTGGCATTCCATCTTTTGTCGAGAAGAATGTTACTGGATTTCACATCTCGGTGCACAACTTTGGGTTCTAACCCTTCATGCAAATAGGCTAGCCTGTTGCATATATAATGTAAAATCAGACACCAAAGTGAACAGTCAGGGAGCATGATATATGTTGAGATTGTCATTTTAATTCCAAAGACAAGAAACTCAGAACACAAACCCTTTTGCGGTCCCTATGGCGATCCTCATTCGTATATCCCATGTTAAGGGGCTAGCAGGCCCTATCTCACCATGCAACCACTGCTCCAAGTTTCCATTCTCAACATATTCATAAACAAGAATCCTGAATGGTAGACAAACCAGTTACGAACGAACAATAAGCATGTCTATTAATAATTAGTTTCATATTCTGTCTACTTAAATGTTTATCAAGAACAGGTGGACAGAATAGTAATACCTTTGTGCACCTTCTGCACAATATCCTATTAAACCCACCAAATTTTTATGCTTTACTTTTCCGATAGCTTCAACCTCCACCTTAAACTCCTTCTCGGCCTGACCCCTGTTTACAAGACAATAGAGCTAAAGCACATGAAAATTTAGGAATTCTTATAAGGCTTTCAGTGTTTGATAGATTATCCAGGTGTGAATGATTTGCTCAACTTATTACACTTTCCCTTTCTGTTTAAGAGAATATGAAGTTATGAAGCTATTAATCTATGAAATCCAAATAAAGACGGTAACTCATTTTCCTCTTTTAGAAAGCTACTCAGTTTCAAGGTACCAAGATGATATCTCACATAAAAAGCAAAACTTGAGATAAAGCAATTACAATTCTAAATGGTATAATAAAATATACCAAAGTTGAAAGTTAAAAAGAAAAGCAACTATACACAGGCCAAAACGAACAAGAACAAAGCAGCCAATTTCACTTTTCCTTATACCCCTCAAAGCAGATGCCAGATCCACGACTGGTCAAATCAATCCATTTCCTTTTCCTGTTGGTGACCTAAAAAAATCTTCTGATCAAATTCCAAGAACAAGTGAAGGTGACAAACACAACGGGCCATGAAAATTTTCTCCTATAAATTGTGGATTTATATTAGCAAGTCCAAAGAAACAAACATGCAGTAATGCGAACAATGTAGGAAACACAAACATATTATATAACCTTAAAGGCTTAAGCTGTCAAATTTAGAAAAGAAATTTGAAGAGGAAAATTAACAACTCAGTCGGTGAACTGCTATAATGATAGGAATTCACTTAATATGACGTTTCACCTACTTGTTGTTTAGAAGTTTCTTCACAGCAACTACAGAGCCATCTTGAAGAACTCCTCTGTAAACGATTCCATAACCTCCTTCTCCGATCACATTCTCGTCGGCGAATCCACGTGTCGCAAGCTCAAGCTCCTCCAATCTGTACCAACGGCCCCACCCTATCTTCATACCGTCGACGACATCAATCTCATCGTTCCTCTGTTTTCCTCTCCGGAATCCGACATTGATCCCCTCGTCTTCCGCCAGCTTCCTCCTCAGATCACGACCTCCAACCTTGAGCTTTTTCTCTTCAAGAAGATCCAATGCTTCGACCTCCAGGATCTCCTTGGAGAACAATGGAATGACGCCGGAGCTTTGGCTGGCTAACGTACTGGGCTTGGTCGAGCTTCGATTCCGGCGGATGCAGAGGAAGATCAGAAGCACCAGAAAGACAAAGATAAATAGGAGGACACAAATAACGATGTAGAGTTGTAAACCCAGAATAGGTGTGGTCTTGGTCAGTTCATGCAGAGCAAAGTTGGTGGAGGAATGGTCGGAGATGGTTGACATGGGTTAAGACCGGTTGAGAAGAGAGAGCTAGAAAAGCGGCATGGGATGTGTTTGGCTGATGAGAAAATGGCAAGAAAACGTTTGGAGTTCGGAAGAGCAAAGAAGCATGGGCGAGAGGGGGGCGTAGGAGCGAAGTGACGAAAGAAAGAGCGCCGGGTGGGATTCAACGGAAAAAAAACAGAGAGAAACAGCGAGCAAAAGGGAGAAAAGTGAGAGATTATTTTTTTTTTACCAACAAGACAAAAGTGAGAGTTGAGATGTTCTTTTCCGGGTTTGGTACTACCGTAGGATATTACCAAAATGCCGATTTAAAACTACAATTGAATTTTATAAGATATTCTATTCTTTAATAATAAAAAATTTAAATAAATGATACAGAGTTTTAAATGAATTGTAATTCTAATTTATAAATAATATGCATTTACGTATGTTTGATGATATGCATATTAACGTTAAATGTGTTCTACACATTTTAAGTGGCGAAACCGGCAAGTTTCTTGAAACATAATTCATGGTTGGCACTTTCTTTTATTTTTGGAAGAAAGCAAGTAAAGGCCTTTTTTTATGTAATTATATATTTATTTAATATATATTGTCATTAAAAGACTTATTTTATGTAAATCACCATTATTCGATCCTAAACGACAACGCTTCAGAATTTGATGCTGAGACATTGAAAGAGTTGCCTCAACTTATGTGACACACAAACACTCTTGGTCAAATGTTATCACCGGTTAACATTGTTATGTGACTAAACTAGTGCATTGCGTGTTACCAATGGATAATTGTGTAACTATTAATATGATAATTTTTTAAAGATGGAATCCTTATTTCATCACATTTAATAATAAAAAGTATTTTTATGATAATATTAAATATTTTATTTATATAATACCTACGGTTAGATTTGATATTTTTATTTTAAATATAGCCATGTTGCAGTACATAAATCACCATGCATGAAGAATGTGTATAGTACAGAAAAGTAAGGTGATAATATGGGTGGAGGTTATAAGACATACAAAGTTAAATAAACTAGAGTATCATCTATATTGTGGATAATATAAAGTAAATAGATAAAGAAAAGAGAAATTTTGATAGGAATAATAAAATTTGAGAGGAATTATATTCACTTTTTTGGATGTGTTGTATGTTATGTATAAAACCCTATTTATAGGTCTTTAAGTGTATCTCTAAAGGCCTCCGAATTAATAATACAATAAATAGTACAATCAAAAATTTAAAATGGATTAATACATACCAGGATTCTTTATATATTGAATAGCTTTTTAGTTCCTGAATAATAATTTATGTATAATGTTTATGATTTAGGAAGTCAAGATTGTACCCTCCTTTTTAAGGATTTACAGCAATGTCTGATTTCTTTTTTCACGGATTTGTTCTCTCCGAATCCGACTCTCGCTCGACATGCATCCTGCTTCCTGGGTTTCATCCCTTATCCATTCCTGAAGCATTAATCACGAACCGACTTTTAACCCAGAAAACCTTCCAGCTCGATCTATTTTCCTTACAGATCTTTCTTCCTTTTTCAATTTAGTTCGCCTTTGAATCCTCCCCTATCACCCGCTCAATGACTTTCGGCGGCCCTAAGAAACGCCACCGCGCCACCGGACCCTCCGATGGCCGCCATTTGTCCACGATTGCGGTCATCGACTCATCGCTCTCCGATAAAAGCGTCGCTGAAGTAACCCAAAGCCGACGCCGTGCCCCAAACACCACTGCTGCTGCCGGCACCAACAACATCTTCTTTAACGACTCTTCTACCGCTGACGTCATCCTCCGCCTCGTTGTCGATACCACCTCATCCACTGAATCTTCCTCCGATTCTCCATCTGTCAACAATTCCTCCTCCACCTCCATCTACCTCCACTCTGACATTCTCCGCCGTTCGAATTACTTCTCTGCTCTCTTGTCCGACCGATGGATGGGCCAGTCCAAACCAGATGACTCCAATAACTTGTTTAGACTTAATCTTAGTGTTCCTTCTTCTCCGGGTTCAATTCAGTCCCATCTCACGGTTCTTGAATTGCTCTATACTAATGATTTTGCTAATACCATTAACAGTGCATCTACTGCTCTCGATCTCCTCGCAGTTGCCCTCGAATTGTTGTTCGAGGATTGCATTCGTTCATGCGTTAATTTCCTGGAGGCAGTCCCTTGGACGGAAGAGGAAGAGAAGAGAGTTTTGAACTTGATCCCCTTTCTGAGTGAAGACGAATCGAAGGAACTTCTTGCGAGGGTTTCCCCAGTAGGGGAGGATTCTTGTGAGCTAATGCTTGAAGGTTTGATACTTTCGGCCATTCACAATTATCAGAACATGGCATATGTCAAGGCTTTTGTTGCTAAGATTTTGAGGGATTTTTCTTCGAGGGAATCGGCCAAGAGAGTCTTGGAGAAGGCATTTAACATGAGCCTAAAGACTGTGAAAGAGTCCTTGGAGGAGTATTCCAGCCCTGATTTTAGGGGAGACCATAATGAAACGGAGGCGATTCAGCGGTTGAATTTGCACAAAGCGATGACAAATGGGAAGCATCTTCTGTGGTTGGTGGAGAGAATGATCGAGCTGAGAGTGGCTGATACAGCCGTCAAAGAATGGAGTGAGCAGGCGGCGTTCACTGCTGATTTGCAGAGGGCCTTTCGGGATGATGCCTGGAGAAATATCGCGCCGGGTCTCCCTGCTGTTATGCTTCGTTGCACTTGCAAGTTAGCAAATGCAGTTGCTGCAGGAAGTATTTTGGCTACTAGACCTGTATATTTTTCCGACCTTTAGGGTTCTTCCTCTTTTTTTTATTCTAAGAATCTATTGCACGGCATAGCTTCAGGAATAAGAACCTCACTGCATCTGATTAATTGACTTTGCTTCGAGGATTTTTTTTAACTTGTTTATATTTTTATTTAGGTCCCTTCTTTTGTTGCTTTGACGTGTCATGACTCTCTGACCCTATTAGCTTATGCGCTACCATAAGGCTATGCTGCCAAAGTGCTCCATTTTTAAGATTGAGCAACTAAGATCAATAGGAAGTCGCCAATTTTTAGTGACCTGATCTTTTGAAGCGCCATTCTGTGGTTTTCTTAGTCTAATGATATCAAAAATCTTTGCTTTTCCTATCATTAGTAGACCTATGCATTCTATCAGATACTTGTCCTTATTTAATGGTTAAGCGAATGGTCCTGGGAGTTTCTTCCTACATGTTGATAGTTGAATCACGTGCACATTTGCATGCACCTATTTATCGTTTTCCAAATTGAAGAAGACTTTCGAAGATTTCAATCAGCACACTCTATCCTAAGCTTGTAGAATTTTCACTTGAGTAAAAATGGAAGAGATGCTGGGTTCCTTTGCTATTGGTAATATATAGTTGCTTTTGGTGCTCTTAGTATGGGTGGCATGGATCAAACGTTGGTGCTCTTAGTATGGCTCTAATTTACTTGATATATAGGCAGCACTAAACTAAAGTGCTCTTGTATACTCTCGTTGTTCTGCTCAGGTGAGAAAGAAACTTGTTGAAGATTGGCTACCTGTTCTTGTTGCATGCAAAGATAATGTCGCACCAATGTTACCCATTAACAAATCATTGTATGTGGAGCTGGAAGAAACATTCTTGAGAATAATCTCCACATTGCCCATGTCAGATGCTCAAGAATTGTTGCAGCAATGCCTCAGCTTCTCAACCCGAAATGTTGAAGACTGTCCTCATTTGGTGACTGCATTCAACACCTGGTTTCGACGTGCAGCCCAACCCTTGAAACCAGATCAGTGAGGCAAATGGTTTTGGTGTCTTTTTGTGTTTGGCTTGGCCAAACATCTTTCACACGTATATCAGTGTTCATAGAGTTTAAGATGTACATAATGAAAGTAACAATCTTGCTGGTGATGATATGCAAGCCCTAGAACTTTGGCTTAGCAGCCCTTGAAGCTGCCCTTGTATTATTCTCTCTGTATCATTCGGTGTATAGATCTCACGTAAACACTCTCAGTAATGTGTTCGAGTTTTAAGGTGTGACACACAATGCTGGCGGTTCGGTTTATTTCTACGGCTTCCCCTTGCCCTATGCAAAGAACAGTGAAATCGGGTTTTTTTAATAATACTGAGGAGCATTATCTCGGAAGAGTATTACAAATGGAGTCTCAAGAAGCCCTAAGTTTCCTCATCGCCAACTGCCACATAGAATTAAGGTGGTAGGTGATCAAATATAATAAAATTTCCAATGAGTTCATGGGATAACTTGCAAGGTGATCTGCTGTAGTATTTTGCTCTCTAGTTACATGATTGAAAATTACATTCCAATCCCTGTATACCAAGAATCTGGCCCATTTATAATATCATTGAAAGGATTAGTGTTTGCACATCCTCTCATAATCAAGTTTATAGTTTCAACAACTGTTGGTTGGATTGAGTGGTAAGCGACTTGTTCCAGCTTAAGTAAAGTCTTGAGTTCGAGTCGTTGTATATGTATTAGTCATCATTGGGAGACTCATCTACCATTTCCAGGTGCACGACGTGGGTCAAGTCCGGATTAGTCGAGGCGAAGCTCCGGAGACTGGGCGGGAAACAAAAAAGTTTGTAGTTTCAACAGAATTTGAATGAACTTCAATTTGCCGAAGCCTTCTATTCCAACACTAATCATTGAGCAAACTTCAATAGAATCTGAAATCGGTTTTAAGGATTGAGCTGTTACTTTATTTAAATTAACTTTTCCTAAAAAACGAATGTTTTCTTTTGAGTTGCACAAGAATATTTATAAATTAAAGCACGTATCAATTAACATTTTCTTTTCTCTTTTTTCAAGTGGAAAAAACATTTTCTTTTCTTTGTTGTGGTAACATTTGATTTTCTTTTGTGACAATGAGGGGAAGCATTATGACATCAATACCAATCGATCTTTTACTATAAAAGTGAGTTGACTCATTTTTGGAGAGATTAAGAAAGTAAATTAACTAGTTTATCTATCAACTTTTCTCAAATTAATTTACCTAACTTGACTAATATATAATCTAATTATATACATAAATATTTCACGATATATATTATAATTAAGTGATTTATTTAGTTTTTTTATCATCCAAAAAAATCAATTAGTTCTTATACTAAGAAACGAATGTAATATTTAGTAAAGAAATATACAAGAGTTCTACTTTTAGTCCTTATAGTTTACCCTGATTTGAGTTTTTATCACTGAAGTTTAAAAGTGGTACTTTAGTCCCTTAAATGCACTCTATGTAAAAATGTTTGTTCCTATAATTTTAAAAAGACATTTTAACACCATTAATTTTGTTACTGATTTCATTAATTATGGTACTTAATAACTGAACAAGATAATATTGAAACAATTCTTATAGGATCTATCTCTATATTTTTAAGCTTCTCTCTTATTTTTATTTTTTAATTTTGTGTTTTTTTATTGTTATTGGCTTTATTTCTAAAATTTTAAATATATGGTTTGATTCTTATATTTTCATAAGAATTTGAATATTTAACAGCATTAATTAATACTGTTAAGTTTATAAAGCAAAACAAATCCGTTCAAAGCATATAGATCTTTTAAACTACATGGACTAACAATTTTAGATGCATTAAAGTTAAGAAAGTAAAACCATTATTTTTAAACTTCAAATACCAAAACTCGCTGACAAAAACAAAATTAACCCACTAGACAATAAAAAGAAGTGGGCTTTAAAAGAGAAAAAGGATGCATAGCATATTTGGTTTTCCACCTTTTAAGGTGATGATATGCAGGGAACACCGACTCACTTAAAATTTCATGCAAATATGTCAAGTTCAGTGTAATTAAACAAATTTGTAGATGTAGATGCGGCACAAACGCAAGAGCTGGTTCGTAATAACATGGTTAACGATTTATGTATCATTCTACGATCCAAAGTAATGGTTTGTAAATATAGTAATAAACGTGTAATTGTATTTATTTTAAACAAAAAAAGGGTTGAACTTTTATGTGCTTAAATGTTCAAGGTCTTAATTCAAGCTCCTAAGAATCACCTTCAACATTCTTGCTGACAAAATGACACAATCTCCAGGTGAATTAGATGTTAATTCATTTCTTTATTAATTATTATACTCAAAGCAAGAAATGCTTAAACAAAGAGGATCTTCCCCATCAATACAAGCAAAACCTATTATCGTCAGAGGAAAATGATCGCATACCTATGAATAAATAGAGACGTTTAATATCTTGGGCCACCCACTGATTCACATTATAGAGAATTCGAAGAGTTTTCACAGATTATATAGACTATTGAGAAACGAACTCGTATAGGAAGGAAGGGGGGCTCCTCATTGGTTTGAAGGACAGACGTGAGCCGACATATACTCGGATGCAACCCAACTAAGATTGAAATGACCGACCGAACCCTCTAATCTTTGTCACCGAGGAACTGCAAAGTCTAGATATATATCAACAGAACAAATGCATTACAATCACGAGGAGGTAAAAACTAAAGCTGCTGAGCTTAAAGGAAGTGTTGCCCTCAGCAAACTTGAAGACAAAAGGAAGGGAGCTTAACCATACAGAAAAATCAGAAGGGTAGTATCATGGATCAGCAAATGATCAGATGCGTCCACAAGGCCAAAACAATGTCTTGAAAACACTAAAAAGAGGCATCCTTCAATTTAAAATCTTAGTAATCGAGACATCCATCAAAACACTCAAATTATACTTATTTAAGGAAACAAGTCATATAAGCACGCTCCTAGATATGAAGCCCTCCAGTATACTGTCTCTTCTAATAAAGGGTTAGACTCCAATGAATAAGCAAACGTCATATACAGAGCACTGTCTGCAATGAAAGAATCATGTAAGCTAACAACTAGCAGGGAGGCACGTGTCTCCATAACATTGGCGGGCAAGATAATGGTGACAATTTCACTAGGGAACAAGTGATGGTAATATTTGTTCACCTGGATTCGTAAGTCCTCGTATCAAAATGTTATAGCCCCATGTCAACTAGTATATGGAATTAAGGATAACTAAAAAGTGCTCAAGTGTTTCAAGCTTTTCCTGTTCTGGAGAGGATGTTTGTCACAATCCCATGTCAACTAGTATATGGAATTATGGATAACTAAAAGGTGCTCAAGTGTTTCTAGCTTTTCCTGTTCTGGAGAGGATGTTTGTCACAATCCCAAAGACTACTGGCCAAGCTATAGAGCAACAGAAAATCACAAATCATATCAAGTAGAACAGAGAAGGAATAATTTTGATTTCATTATAGTGTAACACTGATCCCGATCAAGTAACTTAGATTCACTATTTATTGACTATTTGAACAAAGAAAATTAAGTTTCTATACACAAGCTACGGATTTAATCACCAGAGATCGGGAACAGGACAGAACATCCACACCGTATAAAATGTAAAAGAATCAAAAAAGAAAAATGTATCAGAAGCAAACCAGTAATCTTCTTTTAGCCAACCAACAGAAAATCTATTATACAAGTCTGCATGCCTTGCACAATACAATGGCTCGAATTCCAAAATTAGAGGTTCTTTTTCCATCCCAAGGTAACACAAAAGACAACCTACAAGTCTCTTTTTTATTTTTTCTTTCATCTTGAATAGATCCAGAAGAACGAAGACCTGTCACAATGTTTTATGAAGTCCTATACAAGAAGATAGAAGAATATGTCAGCCTGTCAGGATAAACATTAAGCACGATATAAAAAAGGCAACACCAAAGCCGGATGACCGCTGCCTAGCAGATAATGAAAGCAACAGGGGTCAACCCGCTTTCCAAAAAAAGAAGACTGATTAAGCTATGTTTGGAATAAAAAGGAACAGATTGTGTCTATAAATGCATAAGAATTAATGGCAAGAGCAACCATGCAATGAGTCAAATTACATTACAATCAGGAGCAAGAACAAGATAGCACACAGAAAGGGAAAAAGTACATCGAGATAGCGAACTCCAGCAACTGGAATCGACGGCGAGGCTGGAAGTAAGTCTAGCATTTGCAATGGCACTGTGAAGAGGCATCGTCGACTCGACGCTTCCAATTACGGACAAAATCCTTCAAAATTAAAAAAAGAAACGAAAATTGTTAATGCAGAAATGCAAATCTATATGCTGCATCAATACATCGCACTAAGTCTTGCTATCATTTTGCAAAAAGGACAATAATATATACACACGCACTACGCATCTTTCTCGTTGCAGACTCATAGAAATGAGGAGGAAAAAAGTGGAATGTGGAAACAGGCTAAAGTTTCAAGTTGAATTTGAGGTGGCGTGTACCTGCAAGCGCGAGGAATGGCCGATGCTAAAGGGGAAGAGGAGAGAGAATAATGAGACAAAGGAGAGAGGGATCTTTGGGTGAGGATTTTGGAACGACTTACGATGGACCTTGAGGTCAACCTCGATGCTGATCTACACAAAGAAGCCATTGCTGCTTCAGCAAAGGTCATGTTCGTCAGTGAGCAAGAGATATAAACCGTGGCTTAAACCCTACCAGATTGCGCCATTGAACATAAACGACGTCGTTCGTCAGGGGAGAAAAATGGCTCTGTTGAAGAGAAAATTGCGCCATTGAGATATATTGGTAACCTACTCGTAATTGGTTACCCAGTCTCCTATTGGTCAAGGTCCCCCAATCTTGTGGTTAGGACATCGGATTCTGAATCCCGTAACTAGAGCTTAAAATTAAAAAAAAGATTAGATGGGCTAAACTATCAACCCATAAGTCAATCTGTCATAACCCGCGAATTAAGCAGGGTGGGTAACCTTTTACCAACTTGAACCCGCCAATTTTTGGTGAGCCGTTTGCCACCCGTAGTTTAAATCTCGGCTGGACCTCCTCCTACTTTTTATTTCCCACTGTCCAAATCACGAGTGATTGGTCTCCGTGTGTTCTTCTCCCACTAAATGGTAGTTAAAGCGTTGAAGAGTGGTTAAATCAGCCGCGGACCAGAGATGTGCATACGCTTTGAGATATCAGAATTCAGAAACAAGTGAATATTCTTTTTTGACCAAAAGAAACAAGTAAATATAGTCACTGCTCTTGATGACATTCAGCAAACTAATGGATCCGCGGCCAAAAATATTGGTATAAATTATTTTCTTCTCGTTTCTCATCATTCTTTCCTTTGCTTTACCTCCCGCAATCACAAATCTGGTCATTACAATCTCCATGAGAGGACTGGAGTACAAGGCAAGAAACTTTGCAAAAAAGAAAAAAGAAAACGAAGAAAAAGAAAGAATCAATTACACGGGGGGAATTTTTGGACTTCTTTTCCTTCTACACAAAATAAGCAATCGAAGAGAATCCAACTGCACTTGGCCTTCTTGCTCTCCCTAGTTACCTTTCCACCAGAACCGCTGAAAAAACAAGACAATCCCCACCTTAAAAGACATCATCGTGATGAAGAAACTTAAACCTCACTTTGTCTGCAGAAATTTACAACATGTGCCAATTCCAAAAAAAAAAAAAGAGAATGAGATGGAAGATAGGCATCTTTGGATCAGAAAACCAGACCAGAAACCCTGCTGAGTCAGGAGTCTTTGACCCTTCAGTTATTCCTGCTGTGCCTCTCTATGTCTTGTATGTTAGATGGCTCAGGGAATATTTCGTTTGACTGTCGCCTCGGGATGATGAACCACCGCCATTGTGGCCACTACCCTGTGAGCCAGTAGTTCCAGAATGCTTTAAACTAATCCCTCCTTCTACTTTGGTACCAGAAACTGCTGGGATTGCTGTTACATCCAATGAACTCTGACGCCAACTACCAAACAAAGCAGCATTCCAAGAGCCTCTAGAAGAGGTTGCTCTAAGCCGTGAAGAACCGGCACTTTCTTCCCTCACAACTTTAAAGGGGTTTTCTAGAGCCTTGAGAACATATCGCATCGGGGGTCGTCTTGAAGGTTTAGGATTTAGGCAAGACCTTGCAACAATAGCAATAGCCCACACTTCCTCCAAGAAATCCTCATCTACAACCAGCGATGGATCCACAATTTTCGCTACAAGCTCTTTTTCATAAATATTAATGTATTGTAGCATCTGATCCAACCATTCCTTGAATTCTGCATCATTGGACGCACTAACTCCCATCTTTCCAGTCACCAACTCAAGCAATATTTTACCAAAGCAATATACATCATGGGCACAAGTTGATGTAGATGAACCTGTTTCCACAGTAAACAAAACTTTTGTAACAAAAGATGGATTTTAAATTTTCCGTTCAGTGAAGCAACACCACCAATTTTCGAATGATATAAGACAACGAAGTTTAGCTTCTTTGGCATTGGTTAAAAGAATGTATAAATCACTAGACGCCAAAATCTCATGCAAAATATTTAAGAAATGTTTTTGTTCCTACTCCCAAGGACTTCAATCCAACCAGACATTCCACAGAAAGAACCATTATACATCAATCTATAGATCATATATGACAATTTCTAACTCTCCAAGTAATTCTTAAATGAATGTTACATCTGCTACATCAAATTGTTTGGACGTTTTGTTGCTGACTTCAAAAGCACAATCTGATGTCTTTAAAGTGGGACAGTTAAGCACAATAATATAGCCATTTTAACTTAAGTCAGAAGTAAAACAAGAATTGCATTGGATGGTTAAAACAAACCAAAGTGAATTAATATGCATGAGTACTCCTCACGTAAAAATTGGGGCATCCAATCAAGGTAAATAATTTATTGTCTACATCAGCCAATAAACTCGTGAATTTCTGCTTACCAGATGTGCCTGGATCAGAGGACCTGCAAATTAAAATGACATCTGACAAATGAGAGAACTGCATTTACCAAGAGAAAACAAAACTAGCAAGCACCAGCAAATATGGTAATGAAACTCATCAAAAACTCGAAGAGCCAGGAAAAAAATTAAATGACAGGAGGGAAATGAGGAAGAAGACGAGAGATATAAACTCGGCAAGAGTCAATTCCTATTTGGTGGGAAGACTTCTTTCCCATGGGAAGACTTCTTTCCCACTGTATCACAGCATTATCCATACTCTAACTTATATACCAGGGCAAGAGAGTACACAAATAGTACTTTGCACAAGTTTTAGGGTCGACTGACAGCAATTGGTATAGATCTTGCAGGTTTTGAATTCACCTTCTCTCTTACCTAACCAAGGAACTTAAGCCCACACAGATGGTTCAAAGTTTAAGAAGACCAGATATAAACCTAACTATTGGAATCAAATAAGTAACCCATAGCATGCATACAGTAAAAAGGTTTAAAAAGGGTAATAAATCCACCACCAAAATTTAGCAACATCCATTATCAGAAATTCAAAAGACACGACGACATTTCTAAATAAGATCAAAAGTGGAAAATAACTTCAATTAGATGCATCAGTATTTCCCAGTAAAAAGCTAAAATGGCTAAAATATAAATCAAAAGGAGTACAGTTTATAATGAAGGATTTTAAATTGATACTAGCCAGACATAATTTTCATGAGATTCATTGAATCAAATGAGGAGAACTTACTGGGGGAGCCTTAGCAGCCTAGAAATTTTGCTTTGATGACTATCACCTTCTTGAGCGCAGACTTCACTTAGACTACCTAACCGAACTTCATATTTATCATCTAAAAGTATACTGCTTGCTTGAATATCTCTGCAATAACAAAAGTATACAACTGTCACTGCCAGCATATTGTTCAGCTTAAATTTTAATATGCAAATGTGCGTGCCTAGCAAGAACTTGATGGCTGAAAATAAACATGTTACAGAGAATGTACCCACTTTGAACTTGTTTCCAATTTCCCTTTCATTCAGTCCAATCATTTAAAATTAAAGGACACACCAATGTTAGTGGCACAGTCCATTTGCAAGGCAACATTTTCACTAGGGAACCTAGAAGATACATTTTCACTAGGGAACCTAGAAGATTTAGTAATAATCAGTCGGATACAAGATCGCATCATTGTTGCTATTCTTTAATATGTGGGATGTAAAATCCATTCCCAGGCATTGCACCCAAACAATCTAACCCTTTTGGATGAATTGATTTTAACAAATCATCAAAGGCCAATGAGAAAAATGTCAAGATTCAATCCCTGCTGCATCCATAATTCATAATTAAATTTTGAAGCATGAAGTATGGTGGGTCAATATTTTGTCCACACTTCAAGTTCAAAAGGGGCTTTCACATAAAAGAGTAAGTCAGAAACTGAAACCATTTAAGCCCTACTCCTGATAACTGCAGCTTTTGAGAGTTGTTAGTTCCAGAGTCATGAACCAAAATAGCAAACAAGGATTTTGCCACTGTAATATATGAAAGCATTCCGAACAGAGGAACACATGTCAAGTTTTAGGGGGAACAACTCCTTTTGTTCTTGTTTTGATAGTTATCATGTTTCCTAAATTATTTAATCGAAAGGTTTCAATTCTTCAAATAGATGCCTTCGGAACAGGGAGGAATGAGTAAAACAGAGTCAGAATTGATCACTAACTCAGTAAACAAGGAATTACAAAAAGGTTTGGAAAAATCTGTCAGCGTATCAGAGTTTTTGACTCGCTACGTTGTCGCATCAATGGGTAAATAAAACGGGTAAAAACACATGTTGGAAAAGAATTTGAAAAGAAACGTTTTCAGAATCTAGCAAAGGGCAGGTCAGAAATACCTATGAACAAAGGGTGGATTACACTCGTGATGCATATAAGATAGGGCCTCAGCGGCTCCAATAGCAATTTTCAACCTTGTTATCCAGTCCAATGATTGCAAAGTACCATCTTCAGATGTAGCTTTTTTGTAATACAGACTATTTGACAAGTCGCCATTTGGCATATGTTTATAAATAAGGAACTTCTCGTTCTCATTTTCTAAGCAATGGCCCAGCAGAGGAACAAATCTAGTATGAGAAATCTTACTGTAAAAGTCCAATTCGACTAGGTAGGAATCTTTTTTAGTCGTACGCACATCAATCCTTTTAACGACTACAGGAATGCCACTTTCCAAAACACCATTGAAGAGATCCCCAGTGTGGCCGTGTTTGATAAGATTTGCATCATTGAAATCACCTGTAGCCTGATGCAGCTGATGTATTGTAAATGAATCTCCCACATTTATGAAATTGATTGACATGCCCGGAGGTGGAGGACTGCTCCCAGCAGGAGCAGGGCCCACGCCATTTCTTCTTGGGCTTGAATTACGCCTCTTACGAGAACAAAGAAGGAACAAGAACAATAGCAACAACAAAATAACTAGCAAACCAAATCCACCCAACACTCCAGCCAATATAATCTTATCACTATTGCTCTTCCGAGAGCTTTCTGTCGCAGGAGGTCGCGTTGAATTTGGGCGTCCAAAATTATCAAAAGTGAGGCCCCTCTCAGCATAAAACGACACACATTCTCCAGCTGTCCTCTGATTTGAAACATTTTGGAGGCAGTTGGTATTTAGAGATACATTAAGCATGGAATCTAGAATCTTACCCTCAAAATAATTGCTTGACAGATCAATTACACTGAACCTTCTGATAATAGGATTTAGGCTTCCATAAAACATATTATTAGAAATATTAAGCATAGCAGCAGTCGCATTCTGATTGGAACCAGAATTTGGAAGCATACCAGTGAAATTATTATCAGAAAGATCGAGATAGCTCAATCTTGGCAGAGACCACAATGCATCAGGCAGATCACCAGTGAAATTGTTGTTACTTAGTACCATTCTCTGCAAGCTCGTCAGCCCTCCTAATTCAGGAGGCACCCCATCAGTCAAAGAATTAAAGCTAAGATCAAGGCTAACCAAGCTACTTAAATTTCCCAGCTGAGATGGTATAGAAGCCATTAAACTGTTACCGGAAAGATTCAAGTATTGTAACCTTGTGAGGGCACCAATGCCAGGAGGAATCGAGCCAGACAAAAAATTGGTGGAAATGTCAATAGAGGAAAGATTCCCAAGAGAGACAAACGATGTTGGAATGGTTCCAGAAAGATAATTTCTCGAAAAGTCAAGAACTGAAAGGCTTAGTAGTTGACTCAGACTATCAGGGATTATCCCGGTAAGATTATTACCAGATAAATACAGACCAGTGAGGTTCGTTAAATTCCCTAGACTGGAAGGAATAGGACCATTCACGGAGCAAGACCGAAGATCAAGCACTTTGAGAGATGAAAGCTGTTGGCCAAACCAGTCAGGAATAGAACCAGGAAGCAGAAAATTGGAGGCATTGAAAGACTGCAAGAGAGTTAAATTGGCTAAGGCTTGAACGGAAAATTGCGGGTTTAGCTTCCCAAGACGGGTTCTTCTAAAACCAGAAACATTGATCTCAATGACTCGACCATTCTCGCACGTGACCCCCTTCCAGAGAGAGCAAGGGTCGACTTTTCTTGGCCATTCCTTGCTCCTCAAGCCCAGAGTCGATCTAAGGTCAAAGAGTGCAGCTAGCTCTATGTTTGAACTGAGAGGCTCAATCTGCTCAAATGTGAACTGAAACATCATCGAGAACAAGAACCCGACAGACACTAGGCTTCGCCGATCCACCATGTCTCTCATGAGTGCTGACCCGAAGATCCAAGCATTCGCATCTTCCTCTCAGATGTGTGTGCGTTAATGTGTATACATTCCTGTAATAATCACAATTAGAGACGCCCAATGCAAAAGAACACGTTTATCCCCCTCTTTGAAAAAATACTTGCTTTAACATTTTATTCTAGTAAGAAAATAACCCATTGAAAATAAAAATAAACCACCCTTGCCTCAATCAGAAGCTTTGATTCTTCAAACCTCCCATGACGGAAGAACAAATAGGTATCGCTTTTTGGGCATGGTCTCTTCTCTCTTTCTTCAGTTGACGGAATACAGGGGGAAAGGGAAATTTCAAATTTTCAGGAATTGAGACAATACTACAGTAGAAATGAGGATTACAATTACAGAGAGAAAGGTTAAATGTGAAAGCAATGGATTATCCGTGAACTATCACTCGCAAGCAGATTGCTTCTACTTCTTCTCAAACCCCTCTAACAACTACCCACGCCCAGAAGACTCCCACCAACCGGGAGAAAAAGAAACAAAAGGCAGAAAAAAGGAGGAAACTTGAAGTGGTAAAGTTCAATATCCTATACTATAGCCTGTAAATCATAAGAAGAATTGAAGATTGGAGAGCAGCGAGTGAATGAAGAAGCAGAGGAAATGGGAGAGCAGCGGAGTGTGACTGTTAATCCGGCTCCGGTTTGGTTCTAAGGTGGGTTTGACCGACCTCCGGTTATCCCGCTCAGTCCAGCTAAGCCCGCAACACTACTATTGATCCTGCCCTCCCACTTCTTTCCTAATCGCCCCGCCCCCACCCTGCACACATGTGCTCTGCTAGCAAGTTCAAGCATTAAAACCCCTCTCTCTCTCCCCCCACACATGTGTAAAGTAGCGCACACGCTTTTCTCTCTGCCATTTTGTTGCTGTGCTGGTTACTGGGTGGGTATTGCGTGGGCGCAAGGGTTCGCTAGGTTACAGTATAGGTACGGCCCCAGCAGATTTCAGGAAGGTTCGGCACAAAATATAAAGCATAAAAAAAATTCTTCCCTCGGAATATAAAGCATTTTCAGTCTTCAATTTTATTAACAAGTAAAAAAATTCTCATTTTATACCCTTTAGATAACAATTTTCACATAATCCAAATCCAATGTAAATATGTGAAAGGCGTTTTATCTCAATTTACGTAAAAATTACTTTAAACGGTATACCAAACCGGCACTTCGTCTATGTTTAATATTATACTCTGTACATTGAAAATTGAGCTTAAAAGAAAAATAATGAAATAAATAAAAAATTAATCGAACTGTAATGATGCTGTTTGGAAAATTGCCATAAGTACTTATAACCATGTTCAACAGTGTTTTTTCATAAAACGAGACAATATCCTCTATATATTTGTCTCGGCTTGTGTGAAAGTACCCATAAATACTTCTCCACCGTGTTGTTAACCGGATCCAATTACTCAAATGAAAAATAAACTAGAGGAACCTGATTCCAAATTAAAGTAGATTATATATAAAGAGCTGTGATTATTTCTTCCTTCAATCATCAATCTCTCCCCGGTATAAGTAAACAAAAATGCTAATCTGCTAGAAAGTTCCAAGACGCAACGCTTACTTTTCCATACCTCACCAAATTCCGTGAGATATAAATCAATATTTGCATTTTCATGGGGCCACAACATGCAGTACAGTGTATGCTAAATATCAGGACAAATTATATCCTCATAATTTCGTTGACTTGGAAGTCCAACTCGCTTCATTATTTGAGAGAGGAATACTTATATAGGGATGGTTTGGAAAAGTATATTTACTACCTATAAATATGTTCAATAGTATTTTTCTTTAAAATGAGATAATCTCGTCTATATATTTGCTTCGACTTACGTCAAAATATTTTTCTTCCGCGTTCCCAACGGACACATAGTCATCAATGCTATTTCTATAAAAACATTACAAATACATTTTTATATGTGTCTTACAAATATATATTATAAAAAGTTATGAAAAATGAATGATAAAAAATACTGTAATATGTGAATTTCACAATAAAAGATAGTTAAAAATCTTTTCATTAGAAAAATAGTGTAAATGATACGATGCTCTGAAAGTAAATGATCTCTGATGAAGGGTTTGATACGATGAAAGCCTTTTGCTTTTATTAATATCGTAATCAACCAATAATAACTGACGTTTTAATATGCCTTCCTTCTTCCTTGTGGAATAAAAAAAATACATTGTACACCTAAACTTTAGAAAATTTCTTGGCAAAAAAAATAAACTTTAGAAAATTCAAATTTTAGGCGTCTAAACTCATAATCCACAGATCTTGAAACTTCAAAAGGTTAGACTCTTTATCAACTATCCTAACTCAGTATTGTCGAGATTACAAAAAAAAAATACCTTTATTTCCATAGGGACAATTTAATCCATACATGGATTTGTTTGTCAAATCGTTTATAAAAATCAAACGCACGTTCAATAATATTTTTTTGTAAAATGAGATAATCTTCTTTACATATTTATCTTGACTTACGTAAAAGTACTTTTCTATCATGTTTCCAAACGGTCGAGAGTACTATTAACATGAGTATGGCTCATGTTAGAAAAAAAATCATACTGGTATTTTATATACCGTACAGTTTGCTAGAAGTAAAGATATTTTATATCGATGATTTAAGTATACTAAATTTCATGGTTACAGTGTTACGGCCCTTCAAGATAATCTTGGCTTCGTTTGGAAACCCGTTGGGAAAACGGACACAGATTCCGAGGTACTTTATGTGAGAGGAATTTTATCTCGACTTACGTGAGAATGGGTTTAGAGAACCAAAACGGACTCCCCAACATGTTTCCAAACGCAGCCCTTCTCTTTTTAGCGATGTCACAATCATTGACAAAGCAAAACAGCCCAAAGAAAAATATATTAATTACTAATTATTAAATTGTTTAAAAAAAACGACAAGCTGAGAGTCAACCCACGTTTCATGGTCAAAACCCAAATTTTTCGGCTGACCCGTCCTCGTTGCTGCCCCACACAAGTGTTCAAACGGAAAAGTTCAACTGAATATACATACATACGTGTGTGTAATTGCCGTGAAAATATATATTGACTCTGTTTGTTTTACCCATTTTACCAACGGATACGCTTACCGAGACACTTTTCCTTTCACATAAATTACCTCGGAATCTGTGTCCGTTTTTCCAACAGACTATCCAAACGGAACCATTTTGTGTGTGTTTGAAAATCCGTTGAGATATATGAATTTAAGAATTTACGAATTTCAACAAGAATTTACATATTTTAAAATTTTTTACGAATTTTAAGATAGTTTTATCTTGACTTATCTGCACTGTTGAGAATAAATTCTTCCCAAACACGCACATTCTTATTTCATTTCCCTCTCGCGAAGAGCTCAAGACTTGGTATAAGATTTAGGGTTGGTTTAGATATAAGGTTGAAAATAGCTTTTACATATTCCGAAACAAAACGTAGGTTTTGAAAAATGATTTATGTTTGGGAAGTTATTAGTTTTTATGGATTTCGAGGCAAAAAGTGAGTATGAAAGAGGAAAGTAAGAAAGAGAAAGAAAGAAAAAGTATGAAAGAGGAAAAGGTAGGAAAGAGGAAAGAGAAAACCTATATTTCAAAACCTAGGTTTCAAACTAAGGTTTTATAACCAAAATAGTTTTTGGGAAAAAATTTTACTTGGACAAAACCTCGGTTTTGAGGTAAAACCCAGGTTTTGAAACCGAACCTAAATTTCAAACCTAACACCTAAATAAGCACTCAAAGGAACCTGGAAGAATATTGATTGCAAGTGGTATTAAAATGGACAAGGAACTTGGAAGAATTTTGATTATAAATTTCGCTAATTATATTCTGAATTTGATTGTACAAACTGTTGAAGGGAGATAAATAAATTAAGCATCGAGAAGACAAATAAATTCCAGACCCTCCCATTTTATGTCGTTAATTTTTACTGCCTTTAAACTTCCAGTGGCAATTAATAATATGCTGTTATTTTTAAAAAAAATTATGTAGTTATAAGTAACTTGATTCAAAAAAATAAATCCTAACCGGGAATATACATTTATAGATAATATATTACAACATCTATACAAGTCACTAGTACGTCATCACTTTATCTCTTGGTTAGTCTAGTTTGATTATCAAACAGTAATGATTTGGGTCAAACAGGGGTAATGTTGACCCTTACCGAATGAATCCGTAAGAGCATGTGATAAAAAGGGATGGCCCTTGTCTCAGAAAATGGACGTTTGGATTAACTTTTTGAACATAAATTTTAAATTTAAGTTTTAAAAAGGTTATTTTCTTGTCATGTTGCACACCCTCTTCTGATAATTTTTTTTTTCTATTCTTTTTTTTTTGTTCATCTTCCATGCTTACTTTTCACCTCAAACTCTGTAAAAACCATAACTCCAAAGCATAGTAACCTTTCAAAATTTTAGTTTTATTTTAAAATTCATAAAATTTATTACATCAAAATATATTCTAGAAACCTACCTTTTATCTGAAAGTCGATAAAAATTAAGCTGTTTTCTAAACCAGCTCTTAGTCAAGCAATATTGTTAATGGGTCAGTCAACCGCCAACTTTGTCTCCTCTCTACCCTTCTATTTGGATGTGAATCAGAACTTTCATTGTTCACAGAAAAAATTAAAGTATTTAATATATTTAATCGTTGACATCATGCTCGAATTGTGCATATGTGTAAAATGTTATTTATTTAATAAAATGCCTGTTGGTTGACCAAAAAGGAAAAAAAAAAAAATGCCTGTTGCCAAGTCCCTTTCTGAACCCGTATATTCAACGGGTTACCCAAAACAACTCTGAAAATTCAAACTTAGTAAACTTCTTTT
>JANTPZ010091369.1:0-24225 GCA_025593235.1 Vachellia pachyceras
TTAAACCAAATTTAATACTTAGAATTATGTAGCTAGTGGCACAATCCTAAGGTCGATCTCAAAGGAGCTTTAGTGTCTCTAAGTGGCTAGTTAGTGAATTAAGTCACAGCAAACAATTGGAGAATGGTTCTGTTACTCTACATGAATTAAAACCATAAGCTAAACTACTGTTTATTTCTCTTTCCTTACTATTTAAAATGAATTGCAAAACCTGAGATGTACAAATGAATTAGTGACCAATTTGCTTCCCAAGAACTGTAGCCCCTGCCCTCATTGCCTCAATTAATACACATTCATCCCAAGCACTTCATTGTAATATTCAGATCCAATATGAATGAGTTCAACTCAACCAATATAATACCCAGCCACTTCCAAAAGTAATATTAATCAATATTACTCAAAGCTTGTCGCAACAATCAGTCTCTAACAGTAAATCAACCATAAAAACTGAATGTAGCTAGTCTTTATCAAGAAGATAATCTCTAGGAATTATATTTGGCAAATTCACTTGTAATGTTGCAGCTATCACTGACAGTAATCGAGATCTGACACCATAATCACAAACATCTCACATCACATGCATTACAGAGCATACAGGTTGGATGAAAGAAAACAAAGCTTGTTAAACTCCCTGAAAATCGTGGCTCAGGACTGATTACGGCTCTTGAGAAGGCGGAGGACTTAGCTGGACATGGCGCAAAATGTAGTGGCAACGAAGATGACTCTGGAGAACACCTTGACTAATTCCAAGTGCTGGAACTGAGAGGAGGAAGATGACCTTCGGCAGAGGGAAGATGACGAGCTGGAACTCGTATGGGAAATGGTGGTCGACTGGGCGAGTGATCTGAGTGGATCTGCAAGAGATTTACTGCTGGAACTAGCAGAAATCAGCACCGGTGAGGAAGAGCAAAGTTCTCCACAATGACGGAACCAGACTCTGCAGCTTGATGAGTTCGTAGTTCCTTGGTCTGAGGGTGCGATGATGGAAGCTGGAGTTGCAGAGATCTCTGCGTGTTGGCGTGAGAAAGAACTGGAAGAGAGAAGCAATCGCCTCTCAAGTGACCTGGACAGAAGGTAGCATATGTGAGTGCACTGATCGGAGAAAAACCATATCTGTCTCATGAGTTGCAGTTCTGTGGTCTGAGGGAGTGATCTCGGCCTGACGGTGTGGATGCGGTGGAGACGATAAGCAAGTGAATGGAGATGAGATGACGATGAAGAGATGCTTCCGGATCGGGTGAAGAAGTGACGCTATTCACACGGATGAATCGATCTTGGAAGAAAGAGAGGTTAGCTGCAAAGACCTCTGCAGCTTGGTGAGATTGTGAGGTTTTGGACGATGGAGATTGCCAGAAAATCTCTGCAATCACCCGTTCTGTCCGGAGAGTAAGTGTCCCTGGATAAAGTGATGCCCCCACAGATAAAAATCTGGATCTGGAAAAAATTACTCCATCTCTCACGTGAACATCTGCCAGCTGTTCCCCACCATGCTCTCAACTGATTTTTTTGTTGCTCAACTGATTTTTGCTCTTTTAGTTAGTTTCCAACTAGATTCCTTTTCTTGTGTTGCATTACTGTTCAGCACCTGGACATATTAAACAAATTATGCATTTACATTTCATGCAATTAAATGTCTTAGAAATTAAAGGGAAAGGATAATTCGAAAAATGATAAAAGAATATGCAAATTAACAACAAATCCCTTTAGCCCTTATTTAACATAATTGGCCTCTAATTATTATATTTTTGCTCAAATAATCTCTCTAGAGGTTCCTATTGAGTGCAATTAAACCTATAAAATAGTGATATATCAGACCTTCAAAAAAGGCGGAAAGCATATATGGTTCGCTTGACAGTCATGAAGTTTGGTATTAGATTGCTCAATCTAAGTAGCATTTCTGATAAGATATATTAAGGATACCCAAATAATGCCATTAGACCATCGGTTCTTGTAGAAGGGGTTTTGACACTCAAACATCAATTTGTTAATCAAGAAATGTGCCTCGTGAATATCCCAAAAATTATAATCTATATCTAGCATCAGAGGGAGCAGTATGTTGGACATAAGGGTACGTAATATTGGTATGTAAGTGAGAGGGCAAAATGTAAAAGGGCCTGATAATTGTTTCTCTCGAATGAACAGTGAGGATTGTTTTTGCTTGCTTAGGCTATACCTCCAGAACACTTGCACTCTGCGGAGGGTTCTTTTCTATTGAATAATAACTATTTTAGCTTGTGCATAACATGATGGAAGCTTGAAAATCCAAGGACGACTGAAGCGAGTTTGAGAAAGTCAAAGTACCGGATCGATTTTAATATTTTTAAGTTAATTAAGGCAAGAAATCCACCGCAAAAATGTGCCCCCATAACCATACAATAATGAGAAGTTTTGGCCATAAGACAAACCTGTCAGTAATCCGCTTAGGTCTCCAAGATCCATATATTCATAAATTAATGCTTTGACGTCGTTTTGATCGCAAAACCCAACAAATGAGACTAAGTTTCTATGATGAATGACTGCTAAGAGTTGAGCCTACAAGATAAAAGTTAAACATATCATTATTAAATTTATAAAGGTTAGCTCTATCATTATTACCTATATTCACAATTGAATGGTCAAACGAAATTTGAACAGTAAATATTACTTGACTTTGATTTCTAACCTCCGATTGAAATTCCTTATACCCTTGTCTTGAAGACGGGGAAAGTAACTTCACAGCAACTTGCGTATCATCTTCTAAAGTGCCCAGATAAACTTTGCCGAATCCTCCTTCTCCAATTATATTTTCAAAATTGTTTGTGATACGGAGAACCTCTGAGTAAGAAAAAGTTTGATTCTTTGCTTTTAGAACATCCTTCTTCTTGCAAGGTTCGGAGGACAGAACTGCAAAGTGTCAAGTCAAATATCTTGAAACTTCATAAATGGACCGACACACGCACGCACGCGCGCGCGCGCGCGCACACACACACACACACACAGATACATCAACAAGTGATAGCTAACATGTATAAAATCATGCGTAATACCTGTTTTCGTTTTAAATCTCCAGATCAACAAAGGTACAATGAGAACAGTGACAATGGCCAAAGTCGAAAGTGATGCAACAAGTGGAATCACAAACTTATTTTGTTCTTTCACTTCTTGACATGAACTTGACGGACAAAGACCTGGATTGTTGCCCACACTGGTAAAATAGAGCAGCGTTGTTAATTAGACTTGAGTAGTATTTGTATAATACTATTATTTTTAATATATTTAATAATGGATTAATAGAATCTTTATTCCCTCAACTTTACTTTCATTTTGATCTTAATCCCGTAAGTTATAAAAACCTTCCATTTCATATAATTCTGCTTAATGTGTACCAGAAAGTATGAATTCCGGAAAGCATACGAGAGACAAAACCTTGAGGCCTTACAAGTTCACCATGGCTTGTTAACATATAAGTGCTATCATAATTTTAAACCAAGTAAAACATAATTTGATAACGGAGAAATGCAAACCTTAGCTCTAAATTAGGCTTTTCCCTCAAGGACTTGGGAATTGAACCCGTGAGCTTATTCCCTGTAACATTACTATATGATAGGAAAAAAAAAGAATGGAAATATAAGATACTTGGCTTCACAATACGAGAATGAAAGCTGCGATGCAACAATACGAGTTAAGCCTTACATGAATTTCAAATTGGGAAGTGTTGCAAGAAATTCTGGTAGTGGACCAGTCAGTTCATTGTTTGACAAATTCCTACGAGTAAGACTTTAATGTTATTCACAATACTTAACGACGTGATTGATTGATAGTATTTGAATAATGTTAGAGTCTATCAAATGAAAAAACTTACAAGGACTGCAATTTTTCTAAACCAGCAAAAGATGGCTCTATTACTCCAGTGAGTTTGCTTGAGCTCAAGTTCCTACAATTCATATATGTGTGTGTGTCACACAATTTTCCAGGAAGGGAATCAAAAACTCATCATAAGTAAAGACCAAAGCAAGGCAAGCTTTGGGACATATTAGAATATAAAACCCTAACGCTATATAGTTCTTGAATGTATATAGGCTTCAAATATAACAGATCAAACACGAGCGGTATTGAATTGTAACTTACAAAGAAATGATTCTTATATTATTATTGTCATGACGGCAATTCAAACAGTCCCAAGCTAAGTGAGAAGGAACACATGGGTCACCTTGCCAACCGATTTTGGAGACCCGATAGACACGCTTGATTTCCATCATGGCTTTAACTACACATATATAATTTCCAATAATAAAGAGAAGAACCACTTCATAGTTATTATTTATAGAAACGATTATTAATAACTAAGGCAAACAAATGATGATGAAAAGGTAGCAATGAAGGAATTACCATCTTGTGCGGCTGTGGGGGAATTTAGTTGCGGGAGGACTTTATAAACTTCAAAAGCATTTAGGATAGGAGGAGCATGTGAATCAGTTGTTGCCCTGATTGTGAAGCTTATATTATTACCATCGGTGATCTTGTTGGAGCGTAGGGTAATGGGCTTCAAGTATTCAAGAGTAAGTTGTTGAGAGGAAGAATTTTCATCATCAAAAGTGACATTGATGATCCTCTTGCGGCCAGGAGGAAGCTTTTCAATTTCAGCAAAGTGAAGGAACAAATAATATTGAGAGGGTACGGCATCGTAAATACTCCAATTTACAGTTAAGAGATTGGTATGATTTAGGGGTTGTGATGCAGTTCGTAATACTTCCCATGGAAGTTCATAAACGGAGTCATGTGCCTTTGCTTCTTCTACACTTGTTTGTAAGACGTCCCAATAAAGATAAGCATTATTCCACCACAAGCGATCGTATACATCGTCTTTGTACCTGTATTTCAAAAGAAAAAGAAAAGAAAAAAGTAGTTGAGCAAAAGTTGCATTGATCTCATTTTTTAAGAGCTCAAGACCTCTCTAACTTAACAAATTGCACAAAAGAATTACTTAAAATTAAAACAGAGTAAAAATATATGAACTCTGAACACAATATATATACACAACATTGTTCGTTATTCAAAATGTTCCTGTCAAAAAAATAATTTCAACGTTCAGTATAGTATTATTTAGGGAAAACTCTCCCTTTGAGAGATTAATTAGGTAATTACTTAGGGAATGTATCTACAAATTAGGGACATTTGATTTCTTTCTTTTTATTTTTTCCAACCATATGGTATATTATATTCAATATCATTAGTTGGTCTAAGTTCAAACATTGTGGACTCCACATGGAATAGTGATATCCAAACACCCGTTCGTGAAATTTTAACTTATGGATATATAGGGAAAATAATTAAACTTTTGGAAAAACATACAAATTAAAGAGATAAACTTTAAAAATAAGACAATAATACTTAATTAAAGGTATTCAAGACTGATTTGCACTTAGAAACAATAAATAATGCTAACTCATGTATCCCACATGTGTGCCTACACATGCTATATATAGAATAGGTAAAACAAAATGGAAAAAAAACTTAATTTATTGGCATTGTTGATAGTAATAAATAACTATAAATGTGTGTAAATACATGTACTCTTCCAATCCTATTTATAAAAAAAACTTAAAGTTCATTACATGCATATTAAGATTGAATAAATTTTCAAATTTATCCATATACATGTATATGAAAAATTTAACAATTTGGCTTATAAATTGGATTAAAAAGTTTCTTATCTCTTTACCCTATGAATAGGATAAGAGGAGTGTATGTGTGTAGAATCATGACCAAAGAAAATGGGGACGACAATTTGGAAAAGTGATTGCAATGTTGATTAGACAGAGAGAATACCTGGTCCAAGTGTGAAGGATCCCAGAGCCCAAGTCAACTCTGGTCGAAGTAATATCGTCAATAATAAGGGGAAGAGGTGAGGGATAGAGAGAGTAGTTCAAAGGCCTTAATTCCAAAGAGTTGATGAAAGGAGTGCCTTTTCCTGTGTTCACTAAGCACACTTGGACCGTATTCTCTGTGTTGCTATGATTATGCTCCATTATCACCTCATACCGATGGACTGGGGGAATATCATCAGAAGATAGTAGAACTGTATCCCAGTAATTAACCCCCAGGTAAAGGTCGAACACAGGAAGTCGGTTATTGAAGTCATAATTGCCATAAGCAAATATGGCTCTGATCAAATACTTGTGCTTCTGACTCTCTTGTTTTGGTTTCAAAGTGTAACAGTTTCTTTCTCCTTCCGGGAAACTTCTGAGTGAAATTAGTTGCCGGTTTATGGTCGGAGCATGAGAGAGGAAGTTAACGTTGGGGGATACTCCCTGAGGGGTTCCACTCTCATTCTCAATGAAGCCTTCATCTGTTTGATACCAAATCCCAGTGGCATCATCCACGTAATCTCTGCTCGCTCCACAGTCTATGCTTATGAAACCTACTACAACCATAAATGTTTTGTATAAGATGGTTGGTCCTAGCCTTATCTCAGGCCACTTGACCATCACTTTGAGAAAGTATCCTTTTCAACAAGAAAACTTACTCACTCCAATCACACATGATCATGTGGATTTAAAATTGACCAATAATATTTCAAAATCAAGACATATAATCATTTTTAACTGAAAACTTAACGTAACATATATAAGGAAATTGAACTAAGTATAATTCTTTTTTTAATTACATGAAAGTTTTGACGAGTTTTATGAGCTCAACAAGGTTGGGGTTGTGCCTCCATGAGTAAAGAGCACTTACAAGAGCATGTACAAATCGTCCCACCAATTTAAGATCCTAACATTAGTTATGAGATTTGAACTCACTTTGAGACAATATCAATGATTCCATCCGTCTTTTATTATAACATCCAAATAACTTAATTGTGTGTTTTTAAAAAATTGTTAAAAGCATGGTAATTAAATCCGAACCGAATTTTGAATTAGTCGAGATAGTGAGTCAATGGTTAGTGAGTTAGACTAAAGTTAACCTGTGGGTCAAACCGGTTATATAAAAATAATATAATATCATAAAATACTTATATTTGATTAAAAACAAATTGATATAATAACATTTAAATAAAAATGACCACTCAAAACATAATGTTTTGGTACATATATGTTTGATTGTAACCGAAATAAAATTATTCATATAATCAATTAAAAGCTACAAAGTAACAAAATAATAAAACACTAGAATATATTTCATAATAGTTAGTGGTAGTATAATTTTGTAATCCAAAAAATAAAAATAAAAATCCTTAAAGTGATGACACCTAAATTAATCAAAGCTAAAAATTAATAATTCAGAATTTTTTTTAAAAATATGTCTTACCCAAGTTGCTCCGAGTTACCCATATTACAACTGGGTTACATCGGTTCCACCTGAGTCAGACATATACGGGGTTGAAGGTCTGATTTGACCGGTTAGGTGAATGAATCAACCTGATAAGTTCAATCAAGGTTCGGTTAAAAGTAACAAATAGGTAGGTAATGTGGTTAAAAGTAACAAATAGGTAGGTTAATGGATCGTCTTGTTAGTCTAAAATATTACAAGCTAATTTAACAAGGTCCCATTAGTCACTGAACCCTCAGATCTAACCTTCAGCTCCTTGGTTTTGCACTTTTTTTGGCATGTTTTTCCATTATAAACCCTTTCTTAAAAAAATGATCTATTTTTTCCCAGTAGTTTTCTTGTGAAATAAAATCGACATTTTCTGATATGTGCAGATCTTTTGACTCATTCCAGCTCAATACACACATGAAAGGATATAAATTTATTTTAAAAAATCTAATCTTCAAATTTATTTTGCCTTTCCCAATTCAAAAAAAAACAAGAATTGAAATTTTCTCACGAAAAGATGCACTTAACGAGATGTCCAGTAAAATTAGCATGATTTTCCATTCGTTTAATTAATAGAGATCTAAATGAAATTATTAGATCACTTTTGAACAATTTTAACCATATTATAACTAAGAATATGCATGATTTAGTTGTAAACCCCTTACAACAAATACCAGGAGTATATCCCTTGATTATTCTGAATAGCACTTCTTTCGAATAGAATAAATATGGTTGATTACCTGACTTATCATATTCTGCAACAGACTGTGCTGAGTCGCTTACAGCGATGAAACAAACAAACACATACAAAGCCAGCTTCCACAGAAGAGACGATCTGCTTTTCATGTTTTAGACTATATATTTAGTAAACAGGAAGAGAGAAAGGAATCGAAGCGGCTAGCTTAAAGATTGCCATTTCTTTTTGAAGCAAGCAAGAAGCCTATATATATTCCCTATACAATGACAACTTGTCCGTGGTTGAACTTGGTCTAAATATCTGACGTAAAAAGTTGGTCTATATATATAGAAAAAATTAATTATTTGATTACTTTAATTTTTCCTAATTTTCCATCTTTTTCTTTTAATAGTTGTGCGTTTACTTTCATTCTTAATTTTCTGTATTGTGTACTATATTTAACTATTTCTGAAATTGTGGCAAAAAAAAAACTATTTCTGAAATTGTTAAGAAAATAAAGATACCTCGACTCACCTTACATTTTTTTATCCTTTCCTCAAATTTCTTGGTTTGTTTATTAAATTAGGTATATAGATCTTTCATTAAGGGCTAAAGGATTATAATACAAAAACTCGTAATTTTTCCCTCTCGAGGAATTGAACTTTGACCTTATGGGCGTACGTCAGCCTTTGCTATTTGAACTGTAATGACCTTACATCCATTAAACATATATTTATGTATATATATAATATACTACATAATAACTTATATACATTTACACACGCATACATATAATATTATTAAAAAATAAAAATAAATTGAATGATAATTTTAATTTTAAAAGTAGCCGACTTAAAAGAATTTTTATGTATTTCTTATAATTTTTTAATATAAATTAACTTCAGATTAAACAAATTTAAATCTTAATTCTAAAATGAATTTTGTTATAAAAATAGTCTTGACCAATTTAGAATTTAAATTCTATTTTAACTAACATTAATTAAAATTAACAATTTATGTATATATGTATGTATTTATTATTTTATATATTTTTATTTTAATTTATATATAATATATTATTGATATAAAAATAATTTTTATACATTTATATTGTTATTAATTTCATATTTTTATTTTTAAAATATTTTTTTTATACAAAACCCACTTTATTTATTTCCAACACAAACGTTCACCAAGCTTCTTTTTTTTCCCTCCCCGGGGCTTAGAGTACAAGAGTCAGCCTTGTTAGTTGACCGAGGGACCGTTTCGTTTAAATATGACACATCTTTCATTTAAATAATTAAAACTTATGGCCCGTTTCGTTGATGGAATGCAGTGGAATATAATTAATGGAAGTGTATATAATGGAGTGATGATTACATATATCATTTCTTTGGTATGTTATTAAGAAATCATAAAATAAAATTCATATTTTATCTATAACAAATAAAGATATAAAATAAAGTTTTTAATTGTATTAAAATTAAAAATAAAGGATATAAATGTTTAAATACTAATTTATAAAATATAAAAGCACCAACATATTAATTTATACAAGTTGTAATCCGGATTATGTAGTTAAAGTTATGTAATAGGGATTATTTGATTTAATGTAATCCATTGTAATGAAGATTACAATGAATTGCGTTAATATACTAACCAAACAATATAATCAATAGAATGCATAAGAATTAAATGTAATCATCTTGCATGTAATTGAACCAAACTGGTTATTAGTTTTATAATTTTTTTTCATTTTCTTCATTATTTTTAACCTCATTCCTTTTAACCTTTTCAACCATTCAAATGTTGATTAAGAAAGAAAAGGGAAGACAATTGGAAGGGAAAAGGAGAAATTTCTCCCCCTAGGCCACTCCTTATAATACAAATAACATCATTAATCGCCCGTCTCATACGAAATTGACTTCTGCCACTGATTAAACAGTCTAGCGTTATTTAGGAGTCTAATTAACGTGTTTAGGAGAAATCCAAAATTGTTGCTTCATTTATATTGAAATAATTGTCCATTCTTAAAATTTTTGTGCTATATCAATATATAATATAAAATTTATAGAGATTCAAAATTATAAATTATACAACCTCATTTTTAAACTCTGTAAAATACATGGAGTCTAATTAACTTTGTGTAAAAGATGCCTGAATTCTTCTATTCCAATGGGTGAAATCCCTTGTACTCTAACTTTGAAAGGAAATAATTTTAAATTCAAAGTCACCTGGGATATTCTTAATCAACAAGAAACGATGATTGAATTCTTTAAACCAAATGGTACGCAAAAGAAACTAAACGTGTCATGAGGGGTTGTTATCACGGTGGGCCATACAATTTTCATTAATAACCAGAAAATTTTAATTTGTTTGGTTTGGAATAATTACGAATACAGCAATTTGTGGAAGCATTGTCCAACGCGCAATAGCGATGTTACCATCTATATTACGCTATATTACAGTAGTTCATAGCTACAAAGCCGTAATGTATAATTACTTTTTGAAGGTTATGAAGTAAACAAATTTTTTTTTTGGAAAATAGTGTTATTTTAATAACTCTGTTAAAGAGGCTCAAATGTCTGTTATAAAGTTAGGGAGAAAATAAGTGTATTCCACATAAAAAAAATAGATAGACTTTTGTATCAGTTTAACAGAGTTGTTAAAATTACACCATTTTTAAAATATTGTGTTTACTTTTACATCATTCAAAACTTAATTATGCCAAGCTTTCTTGATGAAAAATTGTATTACTAAAATTGCATCTTAACCCTTATTTTAAATTTATTGGAGTACTATGAGGTATAAAGAAAGAAATTTAATTACCTAACAAATCTTAAAAACAAGTGAATATTATGAACATATTATTTTCTTACTAGAACTTGTCACAACATGCCGCCCACTTGCTGTTAAAGTTTTTGGTAATGATACTTTTGTTGGAACCTTGAATTAGTTAATTCTCCCAAGTTTATTTAAGTTATAAAAATAATCCATGATTTAATGTATCTGTTTGGATTAACGATAAAAGCTACTTTTTAAACGTGATTTACAATATCTAAGATAAGTATGTAAGATAAGTATGCAAGGGGAGTTGTGTCCCACATGCATGACCGTGCTATGCTAAAGGCATCACAAACAAGCTTATTATCTAGTAAGTAGGATAGAGTAATTTCACTTGTTATAATATAAAATAAAAATGGATGAAATGCTTTATAATCAAATATACCGGAAAAAATTAATAACTAAGTTCGGAGAATTGTAATATAATTATAACTCAATCGCTTGATTTTTAACCA
The DNA here is from genome assembly GCA_025593235.1 of Vachellia pachyceras. NCBI lineage: Eukaryota > Viridiplantae > Streptophyta > Magnoliopsida > Fabales > Fabaceae > Vachellia > Vachellia pachyceras. The sequence continues at coordinate 11,275 of JANTPZ010091369.1, forward strand.
TTTAATTTGTTAATCCATATATTTATAACTTATTCACAACCCAACCAGGGAAGATATAAATATTTTCAGACTGTGTAGGAATCAATCAAATAGATCGCTAAAACATGAGGAGCTAAGTTTGGCTAATTAAATTTCAAAAGCCAAACTATAATTGAGTAACAAATACAAGTACTAAATAATCAAATGTTCCAAAATCCTATAAGAATAGAACATAACGATGCAGGAAAGGGTTTCTGAAATGCTTCGTGTCTTTAATATTTGCTGAAGTGAGTTAGTAGTTTTGCCTTATTTTTTCTTCAAATCATGCATGGGACATGTTAGAATTAGGATGTTATGTATGGCCATTTTTATATACGGCCTTCCATACTAAATATAAGTCATAGTTAACTTTTTTTTAGAACAGGTTAAAAAAATTAAATAAATTATTTAAAGTATTTATTTTTATGTATTGTTGGATTACATGTTATTTTATAAGTTATAGAAATGGGTTTTAAAAAATAATAAATATAAATATTTTAAAAATATTTAATGAAATTAGAATAATACAAAGATGATCAGCATAACCCTCATTATAAGGTGCCGTTTGGGAAAACGGTGATTTGCTTTTACGATTTACGAATTAAATATGTGAAGCAGATTATCTCAATTTACATAAAAACACTGTTGAATGTATATTAGTTCAAACACTCTACCAAACACATTCAAAGATGACCCGAAGTTACGGACAGCTTGACCCTCTTATGCACGCCGGTTGCCTCTTGGTCCACTGTGATTTGTGGGCATAAATGTCAATTTACGCTGTCCACATATTTGACAAATTGCTAATGCTTTCTTGAGCAAATTGAGCGTGGGATGCGGATGGGTCCCACACCCACATAGTTGACTCGTGACTCAAGAATTCATGAAATTTTCGTTAACGTCTAGTGGTGACCCGTGGACGGATTATTTCTTTTTGTTTTTACTTTATGCCTTTTCCTTTTCCTTTTTTTCTTCTTTATATACACAAATACCCTTAAATTCTCCCCTTTTTTGTTTATTTTCATTCCAACCATTTTCCTTTTATAAGTTTGTTTTTATTATCAACTTATAATTTCTTTTATTCTTACAACTCACATTTTAGATAAATTCTTTTTACTCAAATATTTACATGATAAATTGCATTTATCATTAAATAATTATTTCTCAATGATGATTAAATCCTCTAAATAAAGATTAGGATATTACACTCCCCATTTGTATCTAAGAAGGAATATAAATATGAGATAGATTTTTCTGCTCATTATATTTTTTTTTTAGATTGTAGTTGGACATTGATGATGGAGATGTTAACGGAGAGCAAGGGTAGATAATGTAATGTGGTTTCTTTTATTTAAGAAGCTGCTCATGCATATATCAAGATATTTTATCATATGACGCTAGTCTATGGCTCTGTTTGGATAATCCGTTTGGGTATCCAAAAGTCATTCCTGCGTTTACCGATACAAAACTCCCCTCACATATTTATCTCGGAATCTGTGTCCGTTCTCCCAACGGACTATCCAAACACACTGATATACTGTGAAGAATCAAAGTTTGAATCCGTTCTAAGAGAGGTAATAGTATCAATAACGTCTCATATAAGATTGATTCCAATAGAAAAATAACCTTGATCCGCAAAAAAAATTGTTAGGTGTGTTCCTGTGCAATATTCGGTTCCCTGATGATTGTCAATCTTGTGAATATGTTTTGTCGAAACAATTCATGGAGGCCATACACAGAAATGTAAACTTATTCCTATGGATTAGTTATGACATGTTTGATATAGTGGAATTGGGAGGTAAAATTGGAAGGTGGAATTCATTTCCTATGTTTGGTATGGTGGAACTGGGGGTTGGAATTGGAAATGAAATTCAAAATGGGTAGAAATAAATTACTGATGTAACCCATAGAATTGTATTCAATCTCATGATGTAACCCATGGAATTGATTTTTTGGCCCCTCATTTTTTTTATATTTACATCCTTCTTTCCATCTCCATTTCCATCCTCATCCTCATCTTCATCTTCATCTTCATCTTCATTTCCATCTCCATCTCCATCTCTATTTCCACCAAAATCAATTGTAGCGTATCAAACGAATCATTAGAAATTTTTCAAACAAGCAAAACTGCATTTTTTTTTATTTGGGGGGGGGACTTTAAAGGAACTTTAAAGGCACGGGGGTATTGTCACATCAATGAAGGGTCGTTTGAGCATGCTGTGGGAGAAATGATTTTTTCTAAATGCACTTTAGAAAATAATTTTTGGGTAGAAGGAAAATGATGTGGTGTGATTTATATTTGGATAAAAGTTAGAGAAGTGATTTTTTATGAAAAGGAAAATTTATTTAGATAAATATTGAAGAAATGACTTTTGATGAAAAATTACTTAAAAGAACATAAATTTCATTAAATACTATATATTTATATAAATATATATTATTTTATATATTGTGATAAAATTATAAGAAAATAAAATAAAAAATAAAAAATGGAATAAAGGAAAATATATGTAAATTAAATACCATTAAAAAGTAAAATTGTTCAACTAACTAATATTACATAAATACTTTGATCTAAAGTATGTACAATGTTTTCTCTAATTGTGTCACATAATTAATTGTCACCGTTTTCTTTCTGTGCAAATTTATTTAAACTGTCAAACCCAAGACTATACCCATCATGATTACCTATATATTTCGTTCAATGTTCCATTCTCTCTCTTACTATTGCTAACTAGGGTGATTTTTCCGTCCAAAAGAGACAAGGTGATTTTCTTTTGCCTGGGTGATTTTCTTCCAAACGTGGAGGGAAAAGCAACGCATATCCCCTGCTGCTGGAAGGAGACTTTCTTCCATAATGCATTTTCACCAAATGCTTACCCAAACATTGCAAAGGAGGTCCATCGTGCTTTTGGGCTAGAGAATGCATTTCTTGGGCTCCCACCGCCCATCTAAACACACAAGTCAACTAGCTTTTTAATCCAACAAAACATATATTACGCTTAAGTCAATGTCCATTTTCACATGCAAAAAAGAGAAGAAGCAATCAAATTGATTGAAGTCGATTTATAGTGATCACAAAACAAGGATGATGAACCTTGGCTTTTAGCACCATATTGTATAGGAACTACCTTGCTGAGAGGGTAGTGATTGAATCATGCTGCACAGAATGGTAATTGATTTGATGGCTTGGTATTCCATTGGAATTGGAATTACCTATCTCCGTAGCCAAGCATTCTTTTAGTACATTTAACACAACTAATCTCTGGCCTTAGTAAAGAATGTGGTTCAGTATTACTGTCTCCACAGTTTTCCAAGCACAACTAGCTTTGGAATTCACCTTTCATTCTTTGCATCAACGATGCTTTGGATATCCCCACATTCTATATTAGGACAAATCCAATCAATTATAAAACAAACACTCTCAAGTTGTCTTCTTATTCGAGAATGGCCTGTTATTAGATGAAGAAAATTGTGCATGTCACTTTTTATCTACCTTTCTAGATCTTTGAAATCTATAATAATGCCAATAATCAAGGGTAAATGTGCAAAAATACCCATAAGTTTTTATGCAAAGTGCATACAAAGATACCCATTATGTATGAAAATAGAAGCAATAGAAGAGAGTGTTCTTATTCTTTATCTCAAGATTGTATAGTACATATGTGTGGTTCCTTATATTTATAGGCATGGATTTACAAATATCAGCGTAAATCAATATCAATGATTACATAAGATAATAAAATGATATAAAAAATAATTGGGGATAATGGAAAATATGGATATCCACATAATAATATTTATAGCATTCCCCCTTGGATGTCCCTATACCACATAATATAGAAAATTTATTTTACAAGTAAAAGTTTGCAATCATTTAATCAATAATTCTAATAGTCCATTTTGCATATGAATATGAGTTACAAGATGTTCAAAATCAATTCCAAGGGACATACAATGTTCATTAAAGACTTGTGAAGTAAATTCACTAAGCATTATCAAGACGTATTTTTTCGATTGGATAATTAGGGTAATATGCTCTTAAGCTACTTCGTTGAGTAAGGAATTTTGCCAACTCTATGTTGCAAGAAAATAATAAGCAAACATGGGACTATTTAGTTGATACATCAATTAAAATGTATGGTAACTAAATGGTCAATTTGGTGGGTTTATTGTCCCACAAATATCTCCATGCATCCGTTTTATGATATGAGTTACTCACATTGTATTTCACTTTGTTAGGACCTAATAATATATTTTTCTTTGGAACATGCAACACATGAGACATTGTAATATCTGTTTACACTTTAGGGTATGTCTACATGAATTCTCAATCATTTTTCGCATCATAATTGAACTTGGATGGTCTAACTGGTCATGACAAACATGGAATTCATTTGTAAATTTTTTGTTTACCTTGTCAATATGCTTGCTTGTGTTATTTAACTTCATGTTTGCATTTGTAAATTTCTAGTTTACTATCTCATGCCAAAGATTAAATTATTCAGTAAACTTCTAATTTATTATCGTATGCTTTCAACTATGCTTACAAGCCAAAAGAAAAATGGAGGAAACTTATATACTTTCTACCAAAATTTAGATTTGTAATGTGAAGATATTCTTGATTGTTTTCAGTCATCATTTTCATATGATATCTATCTTTCAAGATATTCTTGAAACTTAATAAGATTCTTTTAGATTTGGTAGATTTTCAATGTATAATTATGTTCCTTCAGGTAACAGAATATTTCCGGAGTTTTTAATGCATATCCAATTTTTTATTATGCCCACATTTTATGATTTTATAGTTCTTATTAGTCTTTATCCACTATATGTGGGAAGTATAACTACTGTGATTCTGACTATGCCCACACCCACGATTGTGGCCACATCAACAATCTCGATCAATTACCATCACTATTATATTCAATTATAAATACATTCACTTTTGGGAATAGAGTCGAGTCAGTTAGATAGGATTCATACTTTTTCATCCAAAAACTCATTGTTCTGTTCAACAATAAAAATGCAAGAAATTAAATCAACCTATTTCTTAAAACTTATATTGCTGAAACAAGAAAAAATTGGATGCATGAAACATGATTCATTTATTCTCATTATAGACTTGATGTTCCGCAAATGCAAATTCATCCATTCATAAACGGCCTTTTGGAAAGATAATCATCTTCTGATAGTCATACATTTACTTTAAATTGTTCTAAAAACAAGTGGGTATTTTATGTATGCAACATAGAAGATGCTACAACTACTCCCCCAAAGTTACACACTAAAAATAAATGTTAACCCTATGCAATTGAATTCCATATATCCATTTCCTTATTGAGATAAGAATTTTATCGAATGATTTAAACTAAAATATTAAATTATCTCACTATTCTGTGCACGCGAATAATAATTTATTCTTCCATATTTCAACTTAAATATAATTTTATAGAATTCAAGCAATTGAATAATTACAAAATTTAATAATTAAAACAATTTCAATATTTGGATACCATGCAAAAATAAATTCTGCAATTAAATAATAATATTCTACAATTTGAGGAAATAAGTCATGCATGAGAAAAATACAATTAAATTCAAAAAATTAACTCAAAACAATTCGATCAAATAATTAACTATTGGCAATTAACAAAAATTACCAAGCAATTAAAGGATAAAATAGAGATAAGAAAAATTTATTTAGCCCAAAACACTTTCTGGAATATTCTACAAATTGCCAAAATGAAAAATCAACTATATTCCAGAAAAGAAAAATAATAAAAAAAATTATATGAGTCCAAAATGTCAGCCTAACCCCCTTTTTTTTCTAAATGGGTAAAAGTTAATGATAGAAAGAACGTAAAATAATAGCCAATACAGTGTTTGCTGCAAATAATTTAACTGCAACATAAGGTTGACTGATTGAGAAGGATAACAAGACGAAATTCTTAGACCAGGGATATATTAGCGCCTATAGATTAATCTCTTGATTGCCCTCCTTTGTATTAAAGAGAAATGATTTCTAAAGTAAAGTAGGCCAACGTGATTCTTAAAGATGCGTAGAAAATAAAAGAAAGGAAATAAAGAAAAGGGATACTTTATTCACATAATGAGTACGTTTAATTTTTCTTTTTGAAAAAGGTACACAAGGCTTATGATTCAAGTTTAGTCCATCAGCTAGGGCCCTTAGTGACGCATCTTCTCTGCGATAACTAATGATTCAGTTACTGTCCTTCCTGCACATACACAGCAGCAGCTTTACCAAGGAATATCAAAGCCTTACATCGTAATATAAAAACAGCAAGGGATGTTGGAGAAACATTACCCTTGAATTCCATAAACAACGATTTCTGGGGCAAAAACATGCCCTGATAACGAGAGATTCATTAGTTTAAGGAAAAGAGAACAAAAGAGAGATTCATAAGTTTGATGGACTCACAAAAGCAGCTGAAACTATTTGTTGGGCACTTTGTGGGCACACTCTCCGGGAGCATATTCCTTTAAATTTATCTCTTTTTATTTAGGTGGTGGTTCTTGGTTTTTGTAATTATCTATGGGAATGATGTGCTTGGTATAGTCATGTCTTCATCAAGGGAATATTCCCGTCAACATTGAACATCTGGGAGGAAGATTTTTTTTTGGTTGGATCGGGCTATTTTTGTACTTACAAAACAATAGGGCCTGGTCATAAAAGTTTTTTTTTATACAGAAAAGTTTATGTGGGTACAGCACCGGTCCCCCATCAAAGTCAGGGTACGGTCCCAGGACTCTTTGAACAATTACAAGGGACTTACAAGATCACCTATTAAAAGAGCCCTCATAACGGCAGAGGGAATCGAACTCACCTCCTTGTGGAAGCTGAGCCTGTTCCTTACCATCTGTACCAACTTTCATTGGCTATTCATAAAAGTTAACGGCAGTTAAGTTGGTTTGACATTTTTATCGTTTTTGCTCATACTTTCAAATTTTATGTATATTTTTGCACCTTTAAAATGCATATGGTATTGGGTGCACTTTGAGTAAAAATTGATAGGTGTTTTTGCACCTTTATCTAATAATCAATTAGTCTATAATTAAGAGTTCTTTTAATTCATTCAACACATGACTAATCTTTAGCCCTTGAGTGGACAGTGGTGACAATAAGTAACAAATAATTCTTTATTACTCTTTCATTCCTTTTTATAACAAATAACTACTACACTTATCTTGTTTCTATTATAAGAAATATTCAAAGTTTGTTAAAGTTCTTTCTTGCGACTTTCTCATTTTGCACTTAATTAATTATTTATCTTAATTTTAGTGCGTTCATTATCACATTCCCAGATTGTGATTTCCTTTTTATCTCTCTCCCTATAAATCAGGGCAGAGCAACGGGCGGGACGGGCTGGCCAGATAGTCAACCCGTAGCCCGCCCATTTAATCTTGATCGGGTTCGGGCTAGCCCGTAACCCGGTCATAGCCCGTTTAAACCCGTGTTTAACGGGTTAGTCAAAACCCGGCCGGGTTCGGGCGGGCACACGGGCTACCCCGTTTACTCCATCCTCTTCTGCCCCTGCCTGAAATACGAATGGAGGGGGAAGCATTCCAGATTTCCAGTACTTCACAATATGATTCAAAGAGGGAAGGATTCAAGTCATTCAACCTACAAAATGCAACCAGCAACAAGCATCATCAAAAAATAGAACTCAAGAAAAAATTATAAACCAGAGGGAGGCCGCGCGATCTGGGACCATGCGATGCTTCGCTCCTATCTGCAACCACGCGATGCTTCACTTTCGTCATTGATCGAAAAATGCGATGAACTGTGAAGGATTGAGGGAGACCGTCGATCTATCGTCGCTTGCCCAGTCATCGCCTTCTCTCCGTCGCTCACCCACTGTATGATGCGAGTCACGCAACGCGACACGGGCAAAACCAGAGAAGGGCTCACCCACGCGATGAAGCGACGCTTCGATCTCGGCTGAGGGTGATGATGTTCTCGGTTGCTGAAGACGTGAGCGGTGAGAGAAGAGAACGACGATCTGGGTGGCTAAAGATGTGAGGTGGCACAGCTTCAACTCAGACTCTGAGCATCTGAGATCTGAGGATGAAAAGGAAAGTGGAGAGCATTTGATCTGACTCTGAGATGGTGCGTCACGTGTAAGGCTTTGGGTAAATGAAAAAAAAATAGTAAACATTGTGGGTGGCGTGGATCGAACACAAGACATGGGAGAGCATTTTAACTCTTTTTACCATTGGGCTAAGAGTAAGTTTAAGATTGAGAATGAGATAAAGTAATTTATATAAAAAATAACACATAAAAAAATAAAAAAGCTACACGGGCGGGGCACGGGCAGCCTGAGGCTTTGCCCGTGTCCCGCCCGTTTAAGGGCATAGCCCGTCCCGTTTAGGCCCGCCCGTGACGGGCCATTATTGGGCGGGCCCAAACGGGAAAATTTGCGGGCAGGTTCGGGCGGGTCTAACGGGTTCCGGGTTACTTGCTCAGCCCTAGTTTTGTTTAGACTTACGTACACCGTTTGGGAAACGGTGTTCCCAAACAAGCACTTACCATATAAATCAACCCTCATTTTCTTTCCTGCCCATGTATTGTATTAGTGTTTGCTTGTTAAAGCGTTGGAAAATCACGTTGACGTAAGCAGAGGTAAAACTCCGATCACATACTTACATCGTATACCATAAATCATGTTGGAAAGGTAACTTGTAACGCTAATACAAACACACCCTTAGATTCTTACGCTTCTTGAGCTTAGACTTTTGACCACGGATAGAAGTGGTAGACAAGAATAACTAACGGGAATTGGTTCTAGTGAACAGATCAGTCATTCACGACATACTGGATAGAGGTTTGAATTCTCGTTAAAAAAGATGTTTACATTTAGTGTTTGAAAATGTCTTAAACAAAATTATCTTTAATGCTAGCATTGTAAGTTGTGTTGTATCACTCTCTGCCGATCATTAACTATTTACTCTTACAGTTTTATTTATCAAACTGAGAGAAGATTGATTTTGGTTGTATTTATCACGTAGATAGAGAAATTTTTCAAATGCATGTATCATCTATACCTTTCATGTATTGTTATATTGACTTTGTTTCAATGACACATATTGTATAATAAATATAGATAAAGTTGGAAAGTTGTTAAATTTTAAAATAAAATTAATGATATTTAAGTTTTTTATGTGAAAAACGTGTTGGAAGTGACTTATAAATAAGATCAAAGAAGTATTAGGTAATAATTATATAAGTAATTTAAACATTTAAAGGTATTTACGTTTATTATATCTTTTTCTTTCCTTTTTCCTATTTACTTTTTGTCTTGAATTACGTAAAATTCAATAACTTCCTAAATACAATCACATTTCAAACCTATATTTTTCTTCAGAATCTTTAAAAGCTATTCTCCTAAAATTAATTCCTCAAAATCTAAGTTTAACCTTAAAGACTTAAACTTCTAAAACATATTTTTAAATAGATTTTCAAACGAGCTTTAAATCCTCAATTAATAAATTAATTATAGAATGACATGTTTTAAATTATACAACTAATATTTTATATTATACAATTAAATTTTTGCGTTATAATGTAATTATGTGATTGAACTTTCGCATTATATCATTGATATTTACGATATACAACTGATTTGACGACGAATAAATTACATGGTCCATTCTCTTATTAATTTACTTTATTTTCAATTCTCCCAAATTTTCCCACTTTCAATAAATAATTACCGTTCAATTAAAAACGTGATGTGATGGAAAAGAGATTTGACAGAGAAGAAAGAGAGGGAAGGAGAATGAGAATTTTTTAAAATTACCGAAGCGCCAGCGGGGTGGGGTCCACTGGAAAGGGTGAAAAAGTTGTGGAGGAAGCATCAAAAGCAGCAAAAATCGTGCACAGAATCTGCATGTGACCTCTGACTCTGAGGTCGTCTGCACACATGGACGGTCCGGATTGCTTCTTCTCATTATCAAAACTCAATTATATAATAATAAATAATAAAAGAAAATGGAAAAAAAAAGCACACTAAACGAGACATGGGAGAGAGAAATCGTCGTCGTTCAATAGTTTCAGACGCTTGGAGGTTTATAAACGACAAGTTTGGTTAGTGGTCGTTGATACGTTATCCTCCTCCTTTCCGATGATTGGTCAAACTCGCCCTGGTTCTCGCGCCCCTTCTGTCGTTCTCCTTTCCCTTATTACCCCCGCCTCTATACTTTTTTTCCCTTATTACCCTTGCTCTTTTCACTTATTTACTCTTCCAAAACCAGTAGCATTCAAAATTAAAATTAAACTGCTGAATTTTTATTTGGCCAAGCATCTCCTAAAGGCTGCCTTGTATGATTCTACAAGCATACGATCCTTTAATACCATAAATTATCATTTCTTAATATAAGTGACTAATTTTTTAAATAAAATACTAAAATTTATGTGATATATAAAAATTAAATCAAATTAACTGATCAATTTTGTAAATCATTTTTATAAATCATGGTATGATTTAAAAATAATTATACAAATATTTAACGATGCTGACCTTTTTTTGGGGGGTTTCGAGTGTAGTGTCACAGCAAGAAACAAAGAGGTTGTTTTCTGATGAATTAATGAAATATATATCATTAGAAATTAATTACCGGAATTTATTAATTAGTAACATAGACGGACACATCACAGAAACATTCCTTCCTTGATATAAAAGTCAATCAAATTTATTAATATATATATTAATTAATCATAATATATATTCTCAAATATTTTATGTTTATCATTACAATATATATCGATCTATAAGTTAGATAAATTAATTTAAATAAAAATAATAAATATTACATTTAATCAGCTTTTTTATCTTTAAAAAATTAATTAACTCTTATATTAAGAGTCAAACACAGTAAAATTAAACTAGAATCATTTGCCAAGGAATTCAATGTGTTTTCTTCATTTTTTACCCAAATTAATTTTGTATAATTTTCTTCGATTTTACTAGAAAATTCTCTCTTCGGGTAATCATTTTTATAAATCATGGTATGATTTAACAATAATTATATATCTGACACATTTATTTTATATAAAATGAATCAAATTGTTGTTAATACTAAGTATCAATTATTGGATGAGAAAAACGTTACTTATTAAAAAGATATAATAGTATTTTATTTTTATTAATTAGTAAAATAGACCTGACATGGAAATTGTCAAAAGTGCTTATAAGCACTTATACGTTCAACAGTGTTTTTTTGTAAAATGAAACAATCTCCTCCATATATTTGCCTCATCTTATGTAAAAGTACTTATAAATACTTCTCCATCGCGTTATCAAACGGACTCAATAACGTGTCACGAGGTAGCAAGTAGGTCTGGGGGAGAAATAAAATGAAATAAATTAAAAATAAAATAGCGAATATTGGTGCATGTAATATATCTGACACAAAATCAGATACGGCTTAGATCTGTGTCGTCCCTATGCTGAGGTTTCTTTCAAAGAGGGTGGGAACATTTTCAGAAATCCAATTTGATTTTTGATTTTGAACCACCCAACTAAATTCCAAACCCACCCATGTGCCCCCTCATAAATAAATAAGTAGTTAAATTCACATCTTCCATGTACATAACAAATGTGCCTACCGGTTTGGGTGGAAGCAGAAGAGTTCCGCCTAATCGGTCAAGGCTGCCTGATATGGACAATCACCATACCAAATATGGTTATGAGACATAACACCCTTATCTTTAATTTTTAATTAAATTTTCACCACTTTAATTTAGGGGAAATTTGTAATCAGATCCCAAATAAGATAATTAATGAATAAATGGTTCCAGAGATTTACAAAATTACCATAAGGTTCCAGGAGTAGCTACTAAGGTTGTTATTAACAACTTTACCAGCCTTCATTAACAACCTCAGTAGCTACTCCTAGGACCTTATGGTAATTTTGTGAATTTTCAGGACTTTTTATTCATTAATTCTCCTATTTAAGATTTGATTGTAAATAAAATTTCCCTTAATTTAATTCCTCTCTCACAACAACGAATCATGTCATTATCATATATATATATATATGTGTGTGTGTGTTTACGAATCCGCTAGGAGAACTGAGTTTACGGATTCCGAGAAAAACTTACAGAATCCAAGGAAAATTTATAAATTTATATATAATTTTTAGCACCCATCTTATACTTTTTACAGGTGACACCAACTATGAAATGAAATGATGGTCAGTTTAAAACAATAATTACGTAAGTCATGTAATTTTTTTAACAACACTCTTATTTTACAACGACGCGGAGTATGAGTGAGAATAAGTGGGAAAATAAAAGAAGGAATACACGAGAGAGGCATGCAATCAGCTACGGGTAAAATAAATGAAGAACTGATTAATTTTTTTTTCGACAAAACTCGGTTGTTGCTTATACAAAGGATTAATCATATGAAAGATATTGTGTTTGTTTGGAAACATTTAACTCTCATATAAAAGCACGTTCAACAGTGTTTCTCCGCAAAACGAGACAATCTTCTCCACATATTTATCTCGACTTACGTAAAAGTACTTCTCTACCGTTTTCCCAAACGGATCAAGTTGCTTATAGATAGAAAGAAGTGGCCGGAGAGATTGATTAGGAAGCAAAGCGTTGTTTCGGGATGTGTCTTAATTAAAATGATTAATTAGGGAACACTAATGGCGAGAATCCCGCTTTGTACATACTTTCCATCACCCCCCACATGGCTTCCACGTCCTACGTCAATCCAAATAGAAGCTTAAAATCAACCATTATCGTTTTCCATGCACACCTACCTCTCTCTCTCTCTCTAACACTATCATTAGTGTGAATCGAATTATACCATCTCAAAACTTTGAATTACATTACACTACAAACGATGCCTTACTTCAAAGCCAAATAGCTATATATATACACATACACACGCACATGCT